>VWZO01009230.1:120879-186358 GCA_013396975.1 Bucco capensis | reverse complement strand
ATTGTCAGACTGTGCCTGGATTCCACATGGTGCACAGGCAAAACACAAATACATCCTTCTTGTCTGGTGGTAGGAGAAGAGTCTCCTGAAGAACTCCATTCTGGCTGTATCTGTCTTTATTAAAACAACTGAGATTTTGCACTAGGGCTATAATATGCACTCTTGGAAATGCCACACACTCCCACACTCCTTATCTCTTCCTCCCCCCCCAGGCCCACAAGTGGATCAAACAAATCCTACACTGTTGTATTTACTCTACAGTAAAACTTCCTGCTGGAAGGACTCTGCAGACCTAAGGAGTGAGGAGACAGAACTGAGAGCTAAGGAAAGGACATGAATAATTTCCTTCATGGCTGGTTTAGAAAAAGCCAGCTGCTTTCTACAGTCATGCCAAAGCTAAGAGGAGATGGTCTCAGGTTTTGAAACATGCAGGATAGTTTTCATACCAAATGTGTAAAGTGAGAAATTGCTTTAACATGTAGTAACTTGCCATAAAAATGTGATACATGTTCCCTTCTAGTTTTAAAAGGAGACTTTATAAACTCTACCATCTTTGATTTGTTACAGCAACTTTATTTTTTTTAATTCATAAGTTTGTGAGAAAACATAATGAAATCCTTGATATTTTTATGATCTTGATTAGCAAGTCATTGTATAAGTATTTGGTCATTGAAACAGTTTATACTAAATACTATGCTATAAATCTGTTGTGACTTAATATCTTTTGGAATTAACAGATAAAAGGCAAGATTACAAAAATGTGTTAATTTTTGTTTTATTTAATTTAATAAAAAACTTCCACAATTTTGACTGCACAGACTTTATTTTCTCAATTATTGTATATAGGTCTGTTGCATATAATCTAACACTAAAACATGATGCTGTTATTAATAAGTTACTGAGAAAAATAAACCAGTTTGCACTTTTATTTCTGTCACTCCCAGTGAATGAGTCTTCTGGAATAAACATAGCTCTAACACATGTAAACGACACAGGAAATTAATAACAAAATTATTTGGATTTATTTCAGATGCTGCATACATTATGTAAATATGTGGCTTTCAATTTCAATGATTTTCCAGTAAGTAATAAACTTTGCTCATTAACCTCCTCTTAAACTAAACATTTATAACTTTATAAGTGTTATTTCAACTAAATCAAGTGGATGTTCTTGGTATATTAGTGCAACAGATCTGTTCAACTAGAGAAGCAGGATGGCTTCTTTGGGGTTGGGAAAACTCTTGAGTTTCTATTTAAACTACAGGGGAACAAGATACAATATAATGTTTATTTTTAATGTGAAAAGTGTTGATAATATCTTTTTAAAATTAACCTACCTCTCCCTTGTAAGCTCAGTGCTGAAACATGGAAAAATTCAATCAGTTGGATAAAGTTACATGTATCTGCTTCATGGACCTTGGATTAGTAGTTTGTCATGGCACTGGCTTGGTGGATTTTTTTCACTATCAGCCATGATTAGTCAATACATTCCTGGAGTGATAAGAGAGGATTCTTTTCTGGAAACAGAGTTCTTTGTAGTGTATAATTTTAAGAATGTAAGGACAAATATTTTACATTTTCTGTACCAACAGGGAAGAAGATATATTAAGAAATAACCTCCTCTCGTGATTGTCATGACATACGTTTGACATCTAAACAGTTGCCAGCACTGGTTTCTGTGGAGGCTTTTGGACCCTTAGAAAACCCCCTCCCAGGAATATGGTGTGCATCTTATGATGGAGAAAAAGCCCTGCCACAACATAAAGGTTTGGTGTAGGGACACAAGGGCAGCTTCTTGGCCCTTTCTTACCTGAGACACTAGGAGCAAACCCCTGGGAGGTCAACCAGGGGGACTGAGAACCAGCCTCTTCTCAACCCAAACTTGTCCCATTGGGTCTGGATTTGGAGAAGCCCACTGTGCCTTTGGACCATTGGCTCACATGGGCACTTGGCTGATGTTGGGCTCCTTCTCCACACAAGAGCCAGGAGGAGGTGGGCAGTGGCAACAGTGTGGGCATCTCTGCCTTTCAGGGGGTGGCTAGCATGCATGGGAGCTGCTGGCTCTGAGGCCCATGAGAGAGATTTCATTGCTCTGACAGTTTAGTATTTAACATGAGTGCTAGGATTCTGGATTTTTTTATTCTTAGGGGGCAGTGAATCATCACAACTCTTGAGTGCAAGCTTTCAACCAACAGCACTTATTTCAGGGATTGCTTTGGCCAAGGGTCTGCATGATGCAACATTAGCTCTGATTACAGGAGTCAAGCACTAAAATCTATTCACTTAGATATAACAGGTTTGGGGTTTTGGTTTTGTTTTATTTCGTTCAATTGTACTTGCCTCAAACATGACTGCCTGCCACTTCCTGCATGTCCCTGATGCCATGGAGCATGACTTGCACTCACCTCAAACACTATGCAAATTCCCATTACAGTTTTCCTACTGAGGCTTCACTTAAATTAAACATGGCAGGCCAAAGGGTATGAAGTACACATCCTTGATTCCCCTAGGAGACTGAGAACCACAAAGAAAAAAATAGAGGGGAAAAAAGAAGAGAAAGAAAATTAAACATGGCAGGCCAAAGGGTATGAAGTACACATCCTTGATTCCCCTAGGAGACTGAGAACCACAAAGAAAAAAATAGAGGGAAAAAAGGAGAGAAAATTAAACATGGCAGGCCAAAGGGTATGAAGTACACATCCTTGATTCCCCTAGGAGACTGAGAACTACAAAGAAAAAAATAGAGGGAAAAAAGAAGAGAGAGAAAGAAAAAAACCCTCTGAATACATGAAGGAAGAAATCAAATTCCAAAAGCTCATAGGAAGCCAAATTCTTCAGGCACAAGAAAAATTACATTATCCAAACCTCACCTTAACACAGCATGGAAATGTAATGAAGAGTAGGACTGGTATTTTAAGATGCTACAGACATATGTAAATACAATCAAATTTGGAACACATTCTAGGGATTAAAAAGATCTGTGTAGCACTCAAAGAAAGAAGCAGCAGATGTAACTGCTAACAACAAAAGAAGGGATTTCTGGCCAAAGTTCAAGATTTTCTTGCACCCAAGCCTGTTTTTTCAAATGAATCTGGACACAGTAAATAATTTGTAGTGACTTGTAGATCCAGCTACTTTTTTTTGTTGTTATTCATGAACTGGCTACCATTTACCAACATGCTGACTTTTATAAATGATTTCCCTCAGAGCTGTTCAGCAAACAAGTTGCACAGATGTATTTCCATCTAGGCAGTGTCATTGCTCTATTAAACCAAGCTGCTCTAGTGACTGTGAGGTGGGCAATGACTGAAGAGCTTTGATGACTGAAGATGACCCAAAATTTGTGAACCCTGATGAGCATATTTCCAGCAGCAGAGAGGCACAAACGCCCATGAAGCTCATCTTCAAGCTTCAAAGAGGTGCCAGGCATCATGCTTTACATAAGCTTCTCTTGATGAAAGGAGGGAGGTGCCACATGGTGAAGACACATTAGTGGAGCAATGGACTTGGAAACTAGACCTGTCAGGATAGTCCAACACTGGTTTTTATTTCTTGTTCTCTGTAGATAGAGCTCTCTAGCTACCTTAGCAGAAGGTATTAAACAAGCCATTTATATGAGGCTGCATGCTTCAAAAACTTAAAACTAGTAGAAAATAGGAATGCAAATGCAGATGACAGTCCTCTGTCTTACTGCCTGCAACAAGGGGAGGTGGAGGGTCTGTGTCTCATATTATTCAGTGATCCTGAGGGACAGAAAGGGATACCATATTGTTCCAGTGGGAGACAGAGAAACAAATACCTTCTGTCCATCATTATTTTGAAGGGACTGGCAGCAACAGACCTTCTAGATCTGGGAGAAAAGAAGCTATGGGGGTGGTGAGAAAGTGGAGTTTCTCTGTTTCCCAAGGTGTTTTTCCAATGCTGATACCATACCCAAGCAAGGCCACATGCAGGGCCTGTCCTGTGCCAGGTGGTCAGTCTGACAGCCTGGCCATGGGATGCTGCCCCAGGACTAAGAAATCACCACAGGTCTATAAACCTGCAGCTGCTTTCCCATGTCCCTAGATAGCACTCTGCTCTCCCTTGTTTGCTGCAAGCTACTGTGTTCTCAGCCTGAGCCCAAATCACAAGCCCAAGTTCTCATCTCCTTTACACTGGGGATCATAGCGGATTAAACAAGGAAAAAATAAGATTATTTGTTTTATTTATTACTTGGAATCAAAGTCCCACTTTGTCACACAATACTGTTATTTTTGTAATATTCTGTTCTGTCAAATAAAAAAGGGGCAGAAAAAGGAATCAATTTTATACAGAGATTTGTACCACCCTTTTAAAGTCTACATTCAGGCGTTTCTATTAATGATCCAGGATGCTAAACTATTTTAAATATCTTATTACAGAAGCTTTTCACAGCTTGCTTTTAATAAAAGGAAAAGCTGGCTTAATATACGAAGCCTGAAAAAATGCCAACTATAAAGAAGTATCACTCTTTTTTTTTTTTTAATTATCTGAAATGCTTCTGAATTCCCAACATAGCTACTGGGATCCAAAGTTATGATCTAAGAGAAAAGATATGTTCATTTAGTTAAAGGAGCCTTTTACATTTTTTTTAAGAAGTTGCTTTTAAAATGTTCACATTGTCATTTATGAGCTTTGGGAGAACAAGAGGCTCTGGGTATTGCTACTGACATACAGATAGCCATATGTTCCTCTCACCTCTGCTGTTTTCCCTAAGACTGATTCTTCATTGCTTGTACCATGTGCAAAGTAATAATAATCTATGTCTCTTGTATGAAATTTTTCAATCTTTGATTACAAAGCACTTAATATTTATGTTGCAGATGGGAAACAGAGGCACAGGGGATGATTTGCCACATGGAGGTCACACTGCAGGTTAATGGCAAAGCTTGGCCCTGAGCAATGCCCTCCTAAGTGACTTATGCTAGGTGTAAAACGCTATCATCTGAAACTGCTGACTCTTCTGCAGCCCACTGCTGCTACACATGCATTGATTTCAGTGATTTATACCTCACTGAGAAAAAAGTTAGCCCCACAGCATTGTCAGCATGATTTTTAAAAAGCAGTAAAAGGTCATAATAAGCTTCAAACAGACAAGTGTATTCAGAGCAATGCCCTGGTCACTCTTTGGGAGCTCTGTATTGCATCCACCACATGCCAGCTGTCCACCCAGCCCCATCAACACTGAGTGCTCTTTTGTGGAGTTACTTAATTTTTTATCTACTACATTGTCAAGGGAAATGGAAAGCTGAATGAAAAAAAGCCAAAGTTGCACAACACGAAGAAATTCATACAAAGAGATCTCCGGCTCTTGCCAGTCAAATGGTGAAACAGTTTGATATTCTTTTCTTCCTCAAAAGTTAAACCATACTGACCTCCCTCAGAGCCACAGATGTACTTAGGAGGTCTAGGTCCGTGCCTAATTACCAGAACACTGTCTATGATGGAGCCTATTTTTAAATAACTTCCCTTCCATCTTTGAAATCAAAGAGAGAGAGTATGTGATGTAAAGAACAGCCTAGGTCCAGAAAAAGTTTTAAAACTATAAGAGAGGAAATAAAGAACAAGTAAAGGAAGAGGATAGTCTAGCAGCCAAGATAAGGCTCATAAATTCCCTAGGTTTAAGGGCAGAGGAATTGCTAGAGTGTCAGCTCTGCACATTTTGTGGACTGCTGAATTTCAGTCAGGCCTGCAATGAACTCAGACTGAATACAGGATAATTGCTATTGGCCCTCATGTTGTTTTGTCACAGCCTCAGTAAAAGACTAACCAAATCCTCACAGCAATGAAACAAAATTTTCAGGAATGGGGATGGAAATACAGTAAAAGTAAACAAACAAAAAAAGATTTAATTGGAATCCTCTGAGATAAGAAGCACATCAGGGTGAAAGATGGAGGATCAAAGATTTTTGTCTATAGTCTCTTTTTCACTAGAGGCTTGAGCTAGCCTTGCTGGTGACACACATGGTGGTGTAACCACTGTAGCAAACGTATCTTCCTTATCAGTGCAGGGAGAAAGGCTCCTCTTGCCCATGGAGAGAGCATGGATGCACCTAATGCAAACCTCTTGTGCAGGGGGACCAAAGTGCAGACTGTGGGCAACACACACAAAACTACAAGAACTGAACTGCCTGTTCTTGTACCTGAACTGCACCACCATGCCTGAGAAGTGTCATTCCTCCAAAAAGGCTGGGTTTGTATCACAATTATCCTTTTTTGTCTGTGGGGTGCTCCCAAAGGTCACATCTTCAAATGCAGGAGCTCCCTTTGTGTTTCCATGCCCTGGTAACATACAGTGCTGGGAAGAAAAAGCAAAACCAAGGTAGAAGCCTCCCTAAACACATAATTCCTCTCCTCAACTGGTACCACTGCAACAGTTTGCAGGAAATAAGCAAGGAATGGATCACATGGAGATGAAATGGCAAGAGGAGATTGCAAAACAAGACACCTCTTGCTTTCTTTCAACAGCCTCTCCTTCTATTCTAGATACAGCAGCTGGGTCATGGCTGGTGTGCAGATGGCCCTGCTGTGGTGTGCGCAGTGCGTGGCCCTCAGAATCTGGCAGACAGCTGTTTAACTTTCTTTTTGCCAGGCTGCCAGCTCAGGATTGTTTTTACTTTTCTTTCCCCTTCTCTGCTACCTCTGTACTCAGCCTTACCCTCCACAATGTAAATTGGAAGAGCAGATGTATAATCTGGGAAATTTTCCACATTCATCTTTTAAAGAGGAAGGTGGGTAAGCTAACTCAGCTCTTTAAGGCCCCAGTTCGGAAAAAGCACTTTAAGCACATGCTTAAGTCCTGTTGATTTAGGAAAGGCAAAAAAGGCTGGTGGTTTCATAGGTCTTAAACACATGCTTATGTGTCCTTCCTGAAGAGCAACATGCACCTGAACAGTGGCTCAATTATGCCAGTGCAAAAGGCACAAAAACAAATGTTCACTGTAAAATACACAAGCCAAGTAATGCCCCAGTTTAGCTCTTCGTAATGATCATAGTTTCATTGATTTTTAAGGTGAAAGAAACATGCTGACTCTAGAGCCTCATTAGTACCAGGGTGCTCAAAACCAAAAGGAAATACTTAAATCCTGTTTGCCATCAAATCCTCCAAGCTCTTCCTTCATCAATAAACCCCCTCCAGCCCTTATCCCTCAATAAAAACATTGACAGTGTTACCTGAGAGGCACGTTTGGATTTTAGGAAGGAGAAAATGAAAACAGCTAACAATTCCTCACTAAGGATAGTTTATACCAGATATTGAGTTTAAATGTTTCCCTAAGCTGCTGCAATAGCACACTGAAGTGTGATAGGGCATAAGCAGTTTTGCTGGTCACTCAGCTCTACCTGGAAATGAGCAGTGTGAGCTGCTTCCTGGGAGGACCAAGCATGCTACATGTGCTGCAATGGTTGTACCTTTCACAGGTGAGTTTTTGCACCTGTTTTCTCTCTCTCCCAGAACCTGCATACAGCCTTGCTGTCTCCTTGCCCTTAACCTCCCCTCCCACCCCAGAACTGTTGTAATTGCTCCATTGCCAAGATTGAGAACATGGAAAACAGGAGGAGCCCTTTGGGCCCCACTTCTCCAGGGGGGCACCGTGAGGAGCTAGGCTGGCCTTTCTGTCCCCAGCTGTCTATGGTCATGGTTTCTTTTCTCATCATCAATGACTAAAAGCACTTTACAAGCTGCCCTATCTGGAACCACCTTACAGTGCCCCAGGGTGAATGCAAGGTGGGTAAACTGCCCCTAACCCAAGGAGCAGCCATCATTGCTCCCACGGCCTTGTCACCAGCTGTCCCCTTTGATCCCCATGTCTGTTGCCCCTTGAGCTCCAAGGCCCAGGCTGCCTGTGGCGTGGCACAAGCATGGCATCTATACCAGCTGCTTCTAATGAAACAGGGAGAAGTCTCATCTGGGTATTGTTGGCACGATCTCCCAAACCATCTGACAATGAAGCAAGCAAGTGAAGCAGAGCTAGATCCTGGGGTTAACAAGTGATCATTACTGACATCTTTCAGGGTCCTCTTTCCAGGGAAGAAGACTCCCAGCCTGTATGACTGTGGTACCACATGTCAAGAAATGCAGAGATGCAAATATAGAGATTTGACTTTTGTCAGAGTCCTGTTGGCTCATGATTTCTGCCTGCAGATTGCTGTGAAGGTCTGTGTCTCACTTTGACCTTGCTTTATAATATCCTCCAGGAAGATCAGAGGAGAGCAGATAGCTGGAGGGCTAAGGTTCACCTTCACACTCTAGTGTACTCAAGTTAGGTATCAACAGGCACAAGTTAGACCAAGGAAGGAAGAAGAAACTGAACTGGAAAATTAATAAGGAGACAGTTTTACCTTGTCTTTTCCCTTAATCATGGCTGGTGGCAGATTAGCAGAGATCAGCTTTCATTGCAGCTGCCGATACTGTACTTGACCTATCCAGAAAAAAAGAATTTGGTCCCCAAGCCTGGAAGTCAGGCACCCTTGCCTAGCTCTGATTTCTCTTAAATAATTTTAATTAAACAAGGAAAAAAAAAAAGTGAACTGACAGTTATGAATAATGAAGTGAAAATGGGCCATGAATACAATAAGAACTAATTAAACACTAAGGGTAAGACCATGTTGATTTATTTCCTTCCCCCCCCCTCTTTTTTTTTTGTGTCAGACTTTTAAATGAAATACATGTGCATTAGGCCTAAGGAGGGATTTAAATCTGCTGCACACACTTTCCTTCAGAGCACAATGCATGACAGATGTTAGTCACATCACTTAACACACTACTGCACTAGGCTTCACACTAGTGAAGAGCACAGAGTAGGAACCTATATAGGAGAGCACAGGAAATTATGCTGGAGAAGTGCATTTTGAACCTGCTCCATGGTAAGTACTGTAAAGCCAAATAATTCCCAAATGCTAAGATGCTTCAGCCTGTTCTAATAAACCTATCTGTATTTCCTTAGCATGTTACTACTGAAGATGTGCAAATAACAATAGCAATTACTGCACCACAATGAAAATGAACTCACTGGCAAGGGACCATCCCACAGAACACCTGCAAATTATATATCATTTCTTTTCAGAAAAGCTGGAGCAGAAGGGAAAGGGGAAACTCACGGCAGCAAGCTGTAAATGATACAAGCAATATTCATTCCTTGCTCCCAAAGAGAGGAGCAAGGACCAGCTAAAGAAAATTAAAGGTTTAACTAAAGACTTTCCTGGATTAATTCTTCTACAGGCTCCTTACTGCTGATTTTGAGGCAAAGGACAGTGGGACCACTTGCAAAGATGACCCACAGAATAGCTGACCAAGGAGCATCTGCTGCCCCTTGCCTGGCACTCTGAATCCTGTCCTTCCATTAGCACTCATAAAGTCACATCTACACGGAGACAGGTGGTTGAGCATCCCAAAATATTACTGACAACAAGCAGCCTGCCTGCAAGCTCAAGAATGAGATGTGCCAGGTTCTGCAAAACATCCTTCCAATTCCCTTGCCCTGCGTTCACTGCTTACCCACACTGTCTTCGAGTTTATCATCTCCAGCAGAAAATGTCACTGAGCTGGAAGGTCTGCTAACACCCAAACAAACCATATTTTTCCAATTGTCTCATGGAGTGGATTGTATGATGTGGTTGCTGTGGAGACTGTCAGAGCCATGGCAGTATATCTGAGAATGGATCACTTCATACATTCCTTGCTCCTTACACATTTCCCTAAACAAGTGCCAGGGAAAGAGGAGGTAGAGGTAGGTGGATCTTTGACCTGAGCTGCCACAGTGAGAGCAGAGGGATACACTTGATGCTTGGGAAGCCCCTTTGGATCTGTGCTCCAGTGTCCCTCCCCACCCTTTGCTTAGAGGGACTCACATCCACACTGTTGAAGGCTGTTTGCTTATCTGCATTCAGAGAGCTGCAAATCAGTTCCATTGATCTTTGCAAAATACGTGGTTTTTCCTCAAAATAAAAGGGCTGTGTTTTCACCCAGCTAACTTGCACACAGAAAGACTCGTTTATGAGTATATTACATATAGCAAAATCATGCTCTCTTTGTGAATAAAGCCCCAACTGTCTACTAAGAGTGCTAACACACTGACATCATTCTGCAAACATTTTCACGTAATACAGTCTCTGACAAGCTTTGTTTCCACTGGGGTCAAATTACTTGGAAAAACCACACTTCTCCCATTAAAGACTCATTTTCTTTTTAAGCAATTTCCAAAGTACTCCAACCCACCAAGTTGCAGTTGGGGCTGGTTTACTTCGCTTGCCTAGTTCCAATGGCCAGAACACAAGTGACCCTCAGTGCCAGGGCAGGTGGGAGACAGGCACATGTGCTCAGTACAAATATTACCCAAGACTACAATTGCTGAAGCACTTTCAGCTCTGACTGTAATCTCCAGTCAACACAGTCAGAAAGCTCTGCACCTTGGTGAACAAGTAACTTGTGGCAAGTTACGAAGCAGCACTTTGACTCTCTAAAATTTACTCGGAGGTTTAAATTCAGGTGAGCCTTGCAATGAGGGCATTTTAATAAATAAAAGCACCCTCAGCTACTGATTAAGGTCCAGATTTGCTGATATGCTATGCATGCTTTGTATTCTCTAGCAGCACACACCCAGTTTGTGACACAAACTGAGAGGAACACAATCTAAATGGACTAGCTGCTGCTAGGTAAGTGCTTTGAAGATGAAGAGTGAAGTAATTGCTAACTGTTGTCATCTTAGTTAGCCTTGGGTATATTTTCAGAAAGGGTGAAATCTCTCTTTCCTAACTGCTGGTTGAGCTGCAGATTAGGCTGCAAAATGGAGCTACAAGAACAAATCTGCTTATTTCTGTATATACCTACTTGACAGTAGCTGGAAATTCATAGCTGGAAATTAAGAGTATATTTTCATTTTCATCAAGTCTGTCCAAATTTTTGGGAAAGAAACTGAAACAAAAACCACCACCCCCCAAAAAAACCCCTCTCACTAAGAAATTGGTCCTTGTACATTATCTTTTTGCTTGGGAAAAAAATGGGTTTCAATAATTTTGTCTTCGTTTTTAGAATGGTAATGACCTTAGTGTCAGTTCTTCTATGAAATTTGTACTCGATTCAATCCTTGAATTATGGAATGATGCTAAAGTGTTTTGCAAGTGAAAAGGCAAAGTTCAAGCACCATCCTCATGCAAATTTGGGTCTTTCAAAAAAGCTATAAATGCTGACTCTTGAGTGTCACTAAGCTGTATTTTGCTCGCACAAATGATTTCCTTCTATTAGCTGCTAGAATCTGAAATGTTGTTCTTTTTTGCATGTTGCTGAGGGCCCAAACACTCCTGCAGGCACAACTCCAACAGTCACAAGCTGCCCTTTGGCTGGCCTGGCTTGGCAGCAGCCCTGTGGTGCCATGCTTGCAAGTCCCCATGCAAGCACCCCATCCATCCCCAGAGATGTTTGGTTAGCTCAGTGCCCTGATAACTTTGTGCTTCCCAGACAGCATCATCTTTGAGTGGTGGCATGTACAGCACCCTTTCTGCTCTCACCCAACTCACACATATGGGTGCTCTTGTGTATCACATACTTTCTTATCTGCTGTCCTATCTTGTAGATATCAAAAACCTGTTCTTTGTGCTCAGTAGAATATCCTGGCTCATGGGCAGGCTGGTGTACTCATGCCATATGCATTTCCTTGTCTACATCACTGCAGGGCACATCAGAAATCCCTTAGGGTCTGTCAGGCTCAGATGGTCCACTTAACAGTGGTGATATACCCAAAATTCATTCCGTTCAGTCAGTCCCAGATCTTGCTACGCTTGGGAATCTGAGTTTTGTCTGAGTTTGCCCTCAGCAAACCACAGATCTTACTTGGCAGGTAAAGGCATCTTCTCACATCTCTGTTATAACCCTACCACTGTTTTAGAAGGAAACAGAAATCCTTTCTCAATAAAGAGCCCCCAAAAAGGTATGCAACATGATGTGGTCTCGTGTAAGCAGCTTTTCCTGCCTGACAACTCAACATTGCTCAAGAATTATTTAGCATATTTTTCCTTCTAGCAAGTAATGTGAAGCTTTCCAGTTGTTATTACTTACAAGTAAGTATCATGACTAATTTGACAACTAACTCCAGACTTGAATACCTCTGCTGGAATCTTTATTTAGAGACTACATCATTCTGGACTCGCTGCTGTGCAAAGCAAAGGAGAAATAACATCTTTTGAAACAGATAGAAAGGAACTCTAAGTTCTCATTAAGGAATGAAATAGATTTCTTCTGTGCCTGTAGTGTCAAATTGGTTATATACACGGATAAATTTTTGTCCCTACAGAGATCAGTGGAAATTCCATTTGCCAATGCCAAAGGGCTGAGAATTAATCCAAGGTGAAAATTATGCTTTCCAGAGGAAGTCTAAATTATCAGTGGTGTAAAGCTAACCTTACAGTTCTCTTTGAATAGAGAATTTCCTGAAGAGAATTCTTTTAATTTTCATTTAACTACATATATTAATAATGGACATAAGACTAGCAGTCTAGTCCCATGATATTGAATAAATTATTATCCAGAGATCATAAATCAAATGTTTGCACAATTTGGCTATTTACAAATCAAGCCCCAGCCCAGAAACTACGTTTTCCCAATGCAGTCATTGTAGTTAAGCTAATACTTGGAAAACACACATGACTTCATCTATTTATCAGTTTCTTTTAAAACAGCTGTTGGTATCTGTAATAAAAAGGAAGATGCAAACTGTTCTTGGAACCTATTCAAAATATGAAAATTATCATAGTAACAGTGGGAACAATATAAAACCTCACAGAGGGGATCCAACTTTGTTTTCACTGTCTCTCAGGACACAGATGCCAATGAAACACTGCCTCCCAGAAGGACATTTTGATAGCACAAGGCAATAATAGCACCTTTTCCTGGCTGAAGCAGCCAGCACATTGTGCTTAGCTCTCTCATAGAATCCTAGAATCCTAGACTGGTTTGGGTTGGAAGGGACCTCTGGAGCTCATCTAGTCCAACCCCCCTGCAGT
The DNA here is from genome assembly GCA_013396975.1 of Bucco capensis. NCBI lineage: Eukaryota > Metazoa > Chordata > Aves > Piciformes > Bucconidae > Bucco > Bucco capensis. The sequence continues at coordinate 173,344 of VWZO01009230.1, read as the reverse complement.
GGCCAGGGACATCCCCAACTAGAGCAGCTTGCCCAGAGCCCTGGCAAGCCTCACCTGCAATGCCTCCAGGGATGGGAACTCAACCACCTCCCTGGGCAACCTGGGCCAGTGTTCCACCACCCTCGTGGGGAGGAACTTCTTCCTAATGTCCTCACATCCAAACACAGTCCTGTGAGTTGGTTTCCCTTTCTGGAAGTGCACAAGTATTGTGTGCTAGCTTCCTCAAATACTGGTAAAATGGAGGGATTTGCTACCAGGAAAAGAGACTTATGCTCCTACTGTTGGTATTCCTGAGGCAGGTTGAGGCAGGGCTTACTGCAAAGCTAGCTCACTGAAGTGTAGCTGTCAGGTGCTAGGGGTTGGCTCTGGAGAGTTTGCATCTCTCCTTGCACACAGCACAGCAGTTTAAGTCTATTGATGGAAATGGCTAAGGGCCAGAGTCCACCCACAGTTACACAAGGACAACCTCCACACTGTGTAGCAGGCAGCTCATGCCCATGTTGTGGGCAAGTCTGACTTGACAGTTTAAGCTTGAAGCTGCTCCAGCTGAATGCCCAGTGCTGGTTCCTGCAGCCACTCCACTCAAACCTGAGGGGAGTGTGTGTGCAACCCTAGCCAGAGTGCTGGAATATGCAGGGTTTCCACCCATGGCAAAGGCAGTGTAAGGACCAAAGCAAAGAGGCAGCTTGCTTGGAAGCTGTGCCTCTGACCTTATTCCAAATAATATTGTACTCAGAAATAAATCTGAGTTTCCGTGGCCATTTTTAGATGCAATAAACTAATGAAAGGTATGAAAGCTGGAATCAGCCACCATTCACATTTCCAAGAGAAACAACCTAAAATACATTATAATCAAAATAAAGCAGACAAAATTACTAGTAAGATTTCCAAGAGGAGGTGGCTTGTTTTGAAGTTCTCTAATGTTGTTCATTTTGTTTTGGTGCCAGACTGTGAAGTAAAAATATTCCAAGAGATAACATAAAGGTACATACCCAAAGGAAGAATAAATCCATTATTCATCCATTGCAAAGCATTTGGCATCTGTTGCAAGGGATGGAGAACAGAAAGTTGTTGACATGTCTGGAAGATGGAGATTATTTTGTGGAACATAGCACAAAGTTTGGCACTACCTATAAAAAAAGAGAAAATATTGCTGGGTTGTGGGAGAAGGAAACCAGAAGAAAGAGGAAGCTTGATGGTCATAGCAACACAGGCTAACCCATCGAGGTTAATCAGTGTGATTGCACTTGGGCAGGACATATTAGATATTTACTTCTCACACTTGCAAAACTCTTCCCTATCACCCTGCCCTGCATGGATCAGCATTTGTCCTGCTTGCCTACCAAAAGGGAGTCTGAATCAGTTAACAGAAGAATAGCAGTAGTAATACTGATGTTAAATGATCACTGGAAGTTCATTTCCAAGAGTGTTTTTTTGAGGTGGATTGGTTTCCGACTTCCAACACATTATGATATAAATCCCAATACCTAGCTGAGATATTGCAGTCTTTACACCAGTGTAACAGAGCAGAATTTGGTCTGGATATAGCCTGACGAGCAGTAATCACAACCTTCTGCTCCAAACCACAGGCCTCTCAAGCTAAAGGAATATTTTCCTTATTTTGATTAGAATCCTAGAATCCTAGACTGGTTTGGGCTGGAAGGGAGCTCTGGAGCTCATCTAGTCCAACCCCCCTGCAGTGGCCAGGGACATCCCCAACTAGATCAGCTTGCCCAGAGCCCTGGCAAGCCTCACCTGCAATGCCTCCAGGGATGGGAACTCAACCACCTCCCTGGGCAACCTGGGCTAGTGTTCCACCACCCTTGTGGTGAGCTACTTTTTCCTAATGTCCAGTCTAAATCTACTCTTCTCCAACTGAAAACTATTGCCCTTTGTCCTTTCACTACAAGCCTTTGCAAACAGACCCTCTCCAGCCTTCTTGGAAGTTCCCTTTAGGTCCTGGAAGGTCACTAGTAGGTCCCCCCAAGTCTTCTCTTCTCCAGGCTGAACAATCCCAGCTCCCTCAGCCTGTCCTCAGAGCAGAGGTGTTCCAGCCCCTGAGCATTCTCGTGGCCTCCTCTGCACCTGCTCCATCAGCTCCATGTCCTTTCTGTGTTGAGGGCTCCAGAGCTGGACACAGTATTCCAGAGGAGGTTTTTTTTTTCTTTGAAAGACCAAAGAGTGAGGTTTTTCAAAATACTTTAGGATGTTAAGACATACATTTCCCTTGGTTAATCCCATTTATTCACATTGGTGAAAGCTGTTGAAATCAAGGCCAAGTATGTGATGAGCTTTGGAGTCATAGTCAAAAGCATGTCCCTCTCCACCAGCAGCAGCACAGCCTTTCTCATTCACAGTTTGAAGCAAGTCAGAGCTGCAAAATGCAGCTTTGCATTTGAAACACACCAAAAGCTATTCAGACCATATCATTGAAGATACAGAGCCATCTATGAAGAGTATGGCTGCACCCTACATCTTACTTACACCTTTAAAAGGTCCTCCATGAGGAGGATTAAAAAACAAAAAGATGTTTCAAGTCATCTTATCCCTGCTAATGTGTACTAGCACTGCTACAAAAGTGGAATGTATCTTTGGCAAAGGGAATAACACTGTCATTTGCCTTGTAAGACTGAAGGAGAGAGATCACTAGCTCTTCTCTGAATAGTTTTCCTGCACTTTTGCAGGATGGACTTCTGCAGCACTTTCTAGGCTGTGGTGTAGTCCATGCTACAGGCCAGTCCATAGTGTGGAATGTGCTATGGCTCCTGGGCTGGAAGGGGATGCTTCTCCCACAGAAGAGGGGAAGCAGGACTGCAGATGGTCCCCATTTCACTCCATGCTCTAAGGTCCATGCCACAGTGCTCAGACATGCAACAGGGCCTTTGCCCTTGCATATTTACCCTTTGTTTGAAGTCTTAAATATCCCAGATAAGCATCCCACCCTCAAATCCCAATCAGTGTGTTATGTTGCTTTCCTCATACTTATTCCTCTCCTAGTGGGGCCAAGTGGTTTCCAGACACCTGTTAACTCTGGCTTGATGTTTGGACACAAACCAGCTGTGGCTGATTCCTGTCTACATGATACAATCACACACAGTTTGCAACAGTGTCAGGTAGATGCCTCCAGTGGTTCTATAGGTTCTACTATATCTATATCTATATCTATACTTTTATTTCATCCTTGCATTTTTTATTTCAAATTATATAAATTACAGTTAAAAGACCAAAATAATAAGTTTACTCTCCTTGGCTTTTTATTCCTAGCCTATAGAAAATTTAGTTCTAAATAAGGGTATTATTTGGCTAAACAGTTATCTGTGTGTCATTACTGCCAATGCAGTAAAGCTGGCATCCCAGAAACAGAAACCTTAATGCTGCTCAGGTTTAAAAGAGGTTTCTGGGATGTGTTTCTTGACCCCCCGGTACATGGCTTTTGCTCATGAAGAGGAAGATAGCATCCATTGACTATCTGCACCATTATCCTAGTCACAGTTGCTTAAAAAAGTAATATGTTCTGTATTAGTTATAAAGATTCCATCAGCTTATGGAAGAAATGGGGCTATAGCTGTAGTCTCAATAAACTCATTACTGTTCTGCTCCTCGTGCTGGGCCTGTGCAGCATCAAAGTGATGCACAGAGAACACTTCCAACAATTCCCTTTATATTTTAATAATAAAATTAAATCATTGGGGACAACGTCAACATAAAAATGTATTACCAAAAAGGGATTGAGTAAAATGTCATATGCTATGATGGTGCAACTAAAAAGTACAAGATTTAACAACCACTCTACCAAGACAATTGTTATATCTTCTGTTACTTATATCGATATTTATTTCCCTCCCTATTGACTTAAGCAAAAACCTTTTCTGTCCTCCAAAGCCTTCAAAAAATCCAAACCTCTTACTGCAATGGAGAAGTAGAAGTAGCCAGGTTTGTGATTTGTACCACAGCAATGGGAATAATGGAAAGATCCAAGAAGTCCCATGTATAAATGGGAATTAAATTAGATGTCCTGAGTGATACTGCCTACCACCTCATAAATATACAACCTGGCTGTCATAGTGCATGCAACATATATCCAGTGTTAGTATCTAGGCCTTCTTATTTTTCCACATTGAGGGCTGGAATTGTGTAAGAAAAGAAGGCAACACTATCCAACAGAATCTTCACTCAGACCATTGATAATATCTTCTGCTTTAACTATTTGAGTGGTGGCATATTAGCACAGGTTCTTTAAAGTAGAAGACTCAAGGTGCTCCAGTTTCCACTGTTAGTTCAATTTTATCAGCTATTGCCTGTACTGATTCTGGACAAGAAGTAGATCCATGCTTCACAGCCTTTCTTAGCAAGATAACAGAAATTTCATGACCTCCTGAAAGCAACTCATCCTCCATATTGTGCCTGCTCAGAGCACATGGAAATTTTGTGACCATGATGGATGAAAGAACTGAATTATCATGAATAAATGATCTACATCTACCTTCTAAAGTCCCTATGGCTCCTAAAGCTTCCAATGTGCTAAAGTTTCATCGTTTTCTAGAGGATTAAGACATATGTACCCTCCATGCCATTTTTCATTTCTCTCTTTTATACCATTTACCAAAGAAAAACATTTGAAATCTATGGCTCTGAGACTAGTCTTTGGCTGAGGCTTGTTTGGCCTTTGTTCTTGATTTCCACGTCAGACTGATGAAATCTGATTTGAAGGGAAGAGAGGAGGAGATAAAGCACAACAGAAAGTCTGACAGGCATCAATTTTTCACTCCAGCATGTCTGTGCTTACAATCAGCAGCCTGAAAAGTCCTGCTATGATCATCAAGAGATGATGCCTATCAATCACTCTTTAAACACAGCCCATTACATTCTCTTGTTGAGGATGTAACTGAATCTACAATTCCCTGAAGGCTATGTTTATTCCATTTTACAGCCAAAGGAGAAATAAGGGATGTTCTTCTGCTTTCCCATACACTAAGTGGTATGGATCAAAGGGACTAATATCATGGCCTAAAAAGTTATTTTTTAAAGCTATAATAGAATCTCTACTGCTTCCCCCTAGTCAAGAATTGTTAAGACACAAATCAAGTCACATAGTACTGATTGTAGACTATATTTGCAGATACCACCACTCAGTATAAATACTCAATTTCTAAGAGTTTTCTTTCCTGGTGCTGTAGGATTTCATACATTCAATAGTGTGTATGTGAAACACATTATACTATTCTCTGAGTTCAGATTTTTTCCAGACGACAGGCGTTACTTTTACGATGCCCTGAATAGAATGACAGAGAAAATTGCCCTGATTTATACTCCATTACAAGCAGTGATACTGCTGTCAGGATTGCTGCTCTTTCTCATTACACAACATCATACAGTCCCTGGCCTAGCAATGAAATAAGTTGCAGCCTTCCCAAATAGCAGCAACACAGGTCGATTCCCATCATGTGTCTTGCTCACTCACCCTGGGAACTTTTCCATTTCAGACCTCAGTCTGCAGCTCCTCTTAGGGAAGGTTTCCATTCCGTTGCCTTATCTGGGGTACACATGGTATCCCATTCTTCATTTTAGATGTACTGTTTGGAGACAAGCACCAAAACAATAAATCATGGGGATAGGTTATTTTTAGGCCACATTTCCGTATCAACATTTAGACTATTTCAGAAGAACCTGCACAAGGAACGTATTGTGTGCATACACAAATAAATGACACAATTCAATGGTTTAATACTATCTGCCAAGTTAAACTGCTGCAGAGCAGCTGTGTACATTTAAAATGATCCCTGGCACTTCTGAAGAGTTCATAAATCAGCAGTAACCTACTTTCTTCCAATTAAGAGAGTTAAAGGAAAAAAAATTAGAAATTAATGTGTCTAGGACATGAATGACATCTCTATACAATTGTGAATGTAAATCTGAAAACAAAGAAAAAAAGAAAAGAAAAAAGAAAGCACTGCTCATTACCTTGCTAGGATTATAGTAATTTTCAAATGCCTATTTTTGTAAGTGTTGTTGTCAAAAGTATTGTTATAAAGAGGTTTGCTTGAAGCCACTCAGTGATGTTAACCCAAATCTACTGAAGAAATGAAAGTCATCAACCAAACCACAAAAATACTTCACCAATGCCTCAAACTGTGGCTTCCTCCACTAAGAGTAACATGAGATGTACACCTTGTATGGGCAGTCACAAATTATCTTTTAGAACTCACTCTGAAAGCAATCACTAAAATACTGATTATTGCACTAAAGAATCCCATTGCATAGTTGCACTATCTAAACTTCCCTGCCAATTTGCTGGCATCAACAACAACCACCACAGTATTGCTCAATGACAAAGTGCCCTTCACTCTTGCACTCTGCTAGCACAAACACTGTAGAAATACAAGAGATAGAACAGGCATCACTTAGTCTTTACCACCTATGGCAGTTTCTTCCATTTGCACATCTCCCTTGCAACTTCTTGCATCTCACCATGTTCCAATTTCCTGCATCTTTTCACAATGGACTTAGTTACTCTCTTGCTTTAGATGGATCTTCAACCCAATCATATCTGATGTTGGTTCTTTGTCCTTCTGACTAACTACATAAAAATGTATCTTTTCCTCTAGCTGAGATCTTATTAAGAGAAGCAGAAGGAAGAACAAATGCAATAAAAATGTTTTTAAATTAACAACAACAACAAAAAAGATTACCAAACCAAGTATTTTATGCAAGAATCGATACCTATCTGACCAAATCATTGCTTTCCAGAAGATTTCTCAGGTATACTCCAGAAAGCTCTGCTCAGTGTAATGTTTCTTCCTCCCTTTCTTCATTGAGCAGTGTCTGCCACCAGCTTCCCAGTGTACTTGTGCTGCAGGACACACAGTCCTTGCACATATACAATCTAAGGAATATGTAGGTTGGAAGGGACCTCAGGCAGTCAACTAGAGCCTCCTGCTGCTCAAAGAAGCTTGTAAGAGCAAGTAGGCAACACTTTGTTTGATCAAGTTTTCAATATCTCCAAAGATAGGGATTGTACAATCTGTCTGGGCCCTCTGCTCCAGGGTCTGATGACTCCTTACACTGAGTTGGGATTTCCTGTTTTCCCACCTGTGTCTGTTGCCTCTTGTCTTTCTGTTGGGCACATCTGAGAGCGTGCCTCCATTGTCTGTACACCCTCCCATTAGGAATCAATTCCCAGCAGTAAGCAGCATAGAAAACAATTTCATGATCATTTATTCATGTAAAAACTACTGTTTCCATTTGGATGCCTCCTAAGATCTATAACTGGTCCACATGCTGGAGGAGGAATATCTCCTTTCATTCTGCTCTGGCAGAATGGAGGACTACTGTATGCCTCATTGCCAGCGTGCCTGGAGCAAGCTTGAGTCTGCTTCTTGTTAACTAGACCATCATTGCACATTTGAAACTGTGTTAAAGCATGTCCCCCTTTTTTAAGCTTATAGTAATCCAGGCCATTTTTGTGGTAAACCAAGTGTGGAATGGATAAGATTTGGAGGACTGGGAGACAATTCTAGGTCAATGCTACTGTGTATTGACATAATGAGTTCCTAACATCATTTAGCTCTAACTCTTAAACTAGCACATAAAAGTTTCAGCATGATATGATGTTAATTTAATTAGCAATAAAAGGCTAGCTTTAATACAGATTTGTAAAATGTTTTGCAAAAATGCTGCATCACTTGATTCTTCCATGGAGTTGTTTACCCTGCCAGATGTCCCTGGTGACAATGACAATCCAAACAAAGACCCTTTAGGCCTGGACAACTCCAGGAACTGAACAAGGAGATGTTTCCAGCTTTCCATAACCCTTCTGGAGAGTGCTATAATACACTTTGCAGGTTCTTTACAGCTCACATTCATTCCACAGCAAAGACAAGGAGTTCCTGTTCTTCAGGTGAAAGCTGATTTATTTGTACAAAGTGTGGGTGAACAGGCATTATGCAGACACATTTCAGGGGTCAAGTCAGGTGAGTCACACCAGCTAGCTGAAAACTGGGCTGACATGCCTAGGGGTTGAGATGTGTCCACAGGACTTCTGGTGGATTAGGATGCTGCACATTAAAGGAAATGGTTTTCCATGACTAAGGCTCTCCCTGAGCACTGTCCTCTTTGCTAGGCTCTGCAGGAGCAGCCAGAGGATCTGTTTCTTCCATGGAGAAAGCCCAGTCATCACTTGACCTGATAACTGATATTAAAATTTCATTACCATCTTTGCTTGTTTTTTCCATCCCCCCCTGGAGCTAATCATCAGAATTTATGTGTTTGCAGGGGGAGCATCCTGTGACCAAACACACCAAACTAGATAGTGATGAGAAAGCTAAAGTTGTTTCTAAAGCCCCAGTGACAAAAAAAGTAGGTAGGCTGAGTGTATCACTAGTACATAAATGCTGGAGAGGGCTAGGCCAAGAAATGAGCTTAGACACCTCAGTCTTGACAGTTAGATCCCATTCTCAGCTGCTGCTTGCCTAGAAAGCAGCTATAATGCATTAGCACCTGCACTTGCACCTCTCCAACTTATAGGCCAGGTCTGGATAGCACTGAGCTGTATTGCTTTGCTATGGAAAACCAGGTTTTTACAAAGCTGATCCCAATCCTTGTCAAATTCTAGCCAAAATATCACTGAAAAAGGAAGCCAGGTCAGGAAACAGCGGGCAAAGCAGAGTTTAGGTGATGCATTGCTGCTTAAATGAAAAACTGGGATTGTGCAACCTTTACTCAACTGAGCCCTGCAACATCTAGCTCAACTGGCTCTTTTTTTTTATTATTATTATTTTATTTTAACAATACTGTGGCAACTACACCTGCTGGGATTGCAAAAGAGCTCAGTTCACCTGTTAACCAGATAACCAGACAGAGAAACTGGCATTCCTGCCTGAAATGCTCAGAGGAGATGCTTCAGGATGCCTTCTCAAAACATACCTCAAGCCATTGCCAGGTTCCAATTCCTCACAAGCAGCAGTGAAAACTGCCATGATGATCCTTTTCAGTGTTTCCACAGTTACCCACCAGGAGTGGGTTGCTCTTTGGTGTCTTGGGTGGAAAAGAAACTCTTTACGATTCATCTTGGAGATGTCCCTTGAAGAAGCCAAGCAGAGAGAGGCCTCCCCTGCAGCCCTGCAGAGGGAACCAGATTGAAGATACCTCGTGCCCTGTACCTGCTACAGAGCAGGGTAGGTCTGTGCAATTTTGGTCACAAGGGCTTTTCTCCTGGGACAAACCAGCTGCACAACCTGGGAAGATGGAGAGCCTGGCATCTGTTCCTGAGAGAGCAGGTTTTTAAACCTGTTAGCAAGGTCCTCTTCTGGTCCTAACACTTAGGAATCAAATTCCCCCTTGTGAACAAAGAAAACCCAGTTTAATGTGATGAAATGCTTTATACTTTCCAGTAACTAAATGAGTAGGAAATTGAAGATTTTTCCATTCTGGAAAGTTAAGGAATTGTTGTTAGTAAATGCAAGTAATGCTGTAGAGTTTAATTTTCTGTGGAAGTCTGTGCTTACTTTAGGGAAGATAGTAGGGCTGATCTGTTTTCTAGATTTTTTATGCCCTGATGAAGTAATATTTTGCAAATGTTGTTTACAGTTTCAGTCTTACAAAGCCACATTATGTATATAAGTACGTGTATATATATCCTTAACTAGACATTCTATAAGGAATCCATATCACATGTGGAAAGCTAAAAATGCTTTTGCAGAATATAGATCTTACTTTGCCTGTAAATATCTGACAAAGGGAAGAGATCTTTATGATTATTCTTTTCTGTCACACCCAGCTGGTTTTAAAACCAACTCTTCACAAGACTTGTAAAGACTCCCACCTAAAGAGTAGTATGATAAACATAAAAAGCTTTCAAACAATCATAATCTGCCTATGTGAAAAAATATGCACTTCAGGGCAGTAGAGTACATGGCTAGATGGAAGGAAAATTCCACTGAGTATTTTATCAGCTGGCTGCCATTCTCTGTATGTGAGCCAATAAAAATGGAGAATTTTATTGGGAAGTAAAAATTTTCCCTGTATCAAGTCTTGTAAGCACTATTACATCAAATCCCAAGTGTGCTCACAGAAACAAAACACCCTTTAAAATGTTTTCCCAAGATATGATGCAGCCATTCCATCTATCATTTGGAGCCCACTGTTTTAACCAAACATGCTCACATTGAGTCATCAGAGGTTTGAGCTGCAGATAGCACAGCCATGCAAAAAGACTACAGGCTTTGTGAGGCTTTACTTCCTGATTTTTTTGCTTTTAATTTTGGGGGTAAAAATTATCTTGGCTGTGATCTGACACAGCTCTAAAAGATGATGTTAGGAAGATCACAGTTTTATTGAACAGCTCTAGTTACATAAGGCAGGGATGTGAAAAGCCTTTTCAACACAGGAAGTCATAGTCACTCTCTTGACCAAAGGCAACACTTTAAACCAAATTAAACAGAAGTCAGGTGACAAGAAGAGCACCTGCATAGTCCCAAGACCATCAGGCTATTGGTCTCTGGGACCTGACCATGTGAACAAAAATTAAGTCAGATTATTCATTATGACCTTAGAAAGCATTAGAGCTACCCTGCAAACATTTATGGCTTTACTGCAAAGCTTTGCTGATATACTGAATTTAAATAATCTCCTGTTTTGTAGCTGGCTGAGATGGGCAAGAGGCCACCTCTTTGACTTCAGTCTCAGCATGTCTACAGTGAATAAATTCATACTTCCTTGGTATTTTTCATTCATACTACACTGCACCCAAAGCCCTACGAAACCTCTAACAGTAGTTAAAAGCAATCATTCTTTTGCCACCAGTGTCAGTCTATGCAACTACCTTCTGCTCATTGAGGTAGTCAGAACTGAAGGCATGTCAAGTGATAAAAGTTAGGGATAACACCACTAACAACTCCCAAAAGCATTTAAGCTAGAGATAAAATCATGGATAACCAGAGCACACAGAGAAACTTATTTCCCTCCAGTGGCTGGCAGTACAATGGCTCCATCAGCATTCAGGAGGCCTGAAATAAATATGTATATCAACATGGAGGCAGAGTTTGGACTTGAAAGAAAAGAGGTGGTAGCCAGGGGGGAAGAGCACCACGATTTCTGGATCTCCTTCTTCTAGCTCTGAAACCTTAATTCAGGAGGCTAGTGGAGGACAAAACCTGTGCTGACTGAACCCACAGAAACCATGAAATCACCTAAGTCAATGCCACACAAATGTTGAATTATCTCACCCGAAACACTCAGCTCTTGCTATTGCTCTAGCTACAGACCACCAAACTGCCCATCAGAAAACACCCCAAACTCTGACGTGGTTACTTAACTATGTGTCAATGCTCAACAGTCCAGGTAGTGGAAAGGCACACTACATCCTAACAGGAATGCAGTTAGAAAACACAGCTTCCAGACCCAAGCATTTGCACTTGCTTTGAGTAACCTTCCTAAACCCTCGTCAGCATTCTTTTTTGAAAAGCCATAGAGGCAACAACAGACATTTTCATAATATTTGTGGACAAATATCCATCTCCATCAGAAAAAAACCCTCAAACCCAGGAAAATATGCAGCCAGAAAATACATCCTTTGCCTTTTGATCAAAGGCTTTTACTTCAGCTCAATCAAGTGCCAATAAGTGAACACTGATTATATCAGGAGAAAGAAAACAGCTGTTGAAACCAATAGCAACAGTCCTGCTGCATCATCTCAGTTAATGAGCCTCTATTTTTGCATTTGATATTTACCTCCTTGAAGTCAAGTTTCATCCAGCAGTGATACATCTTCCTTTCTTCCTCCTGCAGGCTCAGTACAAATCATAACCTTCATTAGTCAAAGCAAAGCTTTCTCCCATTTTTCTGCAGCTCCTGCATAACACAAAATGAAATAAATCATATGGCAGTCCCAAAATTAAGATCCAGTAATGAAGACAGAATTTTCTCAAGGCCATCTAGGCTGACACTAGGGACAGGGTCATGGAGCCCTACCACTGAACCTCTGATCTATATTTACAACAATGTCCCCAGTCCATCCCAAAGGTTATTTCATGAATGGTGGCTCTGGTTTAGCTTGGTTGATTTTGACCCTCCATTTCATGGTGCAATAGGTTGTCAGGAGCACTGGGAGCCACAATTTTGCCTCTGCACCAACCACTGTTGATAACTGCAGGGCCATGGGCAGGATGGAGCAAACAGCTGGAGCAAAGCGAGCTCCCAGTCCCAGACATAGAGGAAAAGAAAGGGTTGCTCAGAACACTTGGTTTGGGTGTTGCTTTCTCTTGTTTCACTAAGTTNTTCATTCGCCAAGCCTAGCCACGACAACAACAAAGTTGAGTCAGAGTTAGAAACACAGTTTAAAAAAAAAAAAAAGAAGAACAAAACAGGTTTCTTTATTAAAATGTTGAAAGGAAATATTCTCTTTTCATATTTTTTGCTATATGTTCTTGACTGAATTTAAGCTGAAGTTCCAGATAGTTTCAGTCAATCCAAATCTTCATTTAGGCATATGAGATACCTAACATATGTCAGTGCAAGACTGCTGACTGTTTTTCCCACCAGAATACTGGGAGATCTCATATGTCACTGGAAGTTCAGAGTAACAAATTTCTTTTTATTTTAAGCAATTTCCTTTAGTGCTCAGTGAATTACCCTGTCACACATTCAGCAACTTGTTTTCATATTGCTATAACAAATTCTGCTGGATGAAATTAATGATGTGAAGTGTATTCTCAGTTTTTATTAAGGTCTCTTGGCTGAGGAAAGATCAATATTTAATACAAAGTTGGGGAAGAGAATGGAAGCAGAAAAGTTCATCTTTTCTGCCTAGTATCTGAAAAAAAATTAAAGTATCTAATTTCATGAATAACAGAATAATTCAGCTGGCTGGATTGTGCTGAATACCCGTTGCAGTCACAAAAACCTCAGGTCTCTGACACTTTGAAGCCAACAGAGCTGTACACAGGCAGTACCATAGAAGGAAGAAAACAATCAGAAAGAAATTTAAAGGGCACATATACCATTTAATTGATGTGCCTTTGGAGATGCCTAAATGAGCAAAGCAATTAAAGCTCAGGCAGCAGGGAGAACAGGAAGAAAACTGAGAAGCAGTAATTAATTAAAAATATTATGATGCTTCTCTCTGCAAATTCTGTAATTTTTACAGCCTAGAAGTAATGTCTTGCACCTTCATGATGCTGATGTCTGCAGGATATAGACACCTACCCAATATAAATATGTACAACAGACAAATAAAAGGAACAATTGTTTCGGCTTCGGCATGGTGGTGAACTTTGATGGCATCCTAGTAAAACACATAACATTTATTGCCATGATAAACTGCTCTTGAGGGAGTGATTTCCCTGCCCTCCCAGCTGGAGCTGTCGTTCTGCAATGACAGAGTGGGTAAGGAAGGGATGGAACAATAGCAAAGTCAAGGAGCTGGAGCCTGACCTTAACAGAGTGGGTGGCATTTGCTGCAGTCCAGAAAAGCAAATAACTCACTCAAAGGTGATAGATTTTACTGGGAAGTGGAAATAACAAAGCTGAGAAACAAAGTGGAGCAAACATGGTATGAAAGGATATTAAAGTAACTGAAAGGGGGATTTGCTTGTCAATAGATTCAGCTATTAAGGAAAGAAAGTGAGAGAAAGAAAAAGGGAAAAGAGACATGAGAGAAGAGAGGCGAGAGGGAAGGGGAAAGGAGAAAAGGGAAAGAGAAGAAACTGAAAAAGGAAAAAAGAAGAGAGATAAAAGAGAGAGAAAAAGGAAGAGAAAAGAAGAAAAAAGAAAACTAGGAAAAGAAAAAATGAAAAAAAAGAAAAAGAAACAGTACAGAGAAAACAAAAAAAAAGACAAGAAAAAGCAAGTCTCATGACTGTGAGGTGGTTTTGATTAAATGCATTCACTCAGTAACACGTCCAAAACACACCAACCCACTTCACAGAACACCTCACCTGCCAGCAAAAGTGTAATTGAGTAGTTGGTACTGGAAAATTTGTTTCTGTTTTCTCTTTCCTGAGATGAGGGACTTCAGGGATCTACAGGCCACTACCTCAGTCAAGAACATGCAAGAGAAAATCCTGGCCCTCCAAAGCATAGGGAACTTTGTGTGTGTGTAGGGCAACTGCTTGTACATTTTAACTAATCTTGCCTACTGCCATATTTTCCATAAAGCCTGAGAGTGAGAAAGACCCAAACACATATGCACTGATGTAAAAAAACAGGAGCTGTTTGTCTACCAGTGACTTTAATCCAGTTGCATTTGCCATGTGCAGACAAAATGACACTGGTCACAGGATGTAAGCTGGCAACTTGAAAAGGGTCACTTTGCCAAAGCTGAAATAAATCAGTGGAATGCCTGGCTAAAAAGCAATGTAGTTCAAGGATAATTTATTCACTCAGCAAGACAATCAATAGGAAAAAGTATTCCAGCTGAAAGGAAGGAGACACAGAAGTGGCAATAAGCCATAAATATACATATAGAATGAAAGAATTAAACAAAGCATCAATGAATTCAAGTTACACATTTATAAATCTTATAACTGATCTAAAAAGGAAGGTAAAGAAATGATGCAGCATCCATCACTTCTTATGCAAGAGGTTTTTTTCCAAAACATTTAAGAAAATATTCTCTCTCAGACAGGAGTTCATATTGCATTAAACTGCTTCAAAACAGTATTTAATTTTACAGTGTACTCTGGAGAAGCAGATGGCTTTTTTGCTTTCATGTTACAGAGGGGAAACAGGTATAGAAATATTCAGAGATATCCAAATATCAGAATGGATACATGCAGTGATAGAGCAAGATGAACTAAGCATGTGAAAGAGCTTCTACTTCTTTCCATTCTAGATTAAATGGTAAGACAGAAGCATTACTCTTAAAAACACACTGATAAATTACAAGTGAATGGCCAGCTCTACTGTATAGCAACAATGCCATATTATTATTTTTCTTTTGCTTAAAGCAGCTCTCTCAAAGAGCTGAGTGGCAATCAGCATCTCTCTCACCTCATGTCCTGCTACATAGCCTCCTCCTTCCTCCTAGGCCTCGAGGCATGGAGGGAGACTTCAGGTGCCAGGACATCCTGGAGCACAATGCAGCACCTCTACCATCAGATTCTCCTGCTATTTGCATTTCCAGAGACCAACTCCCCTTCTCCTGCAGCATATCTGGCCCAAATGCCCTATCTTCATAGGAGGAAATGTCACTGCATTTGGGATGGGGGTGGGGGAAGCTCAGTGGGGGTCAAGGCATGTGTGTCTGAAAGATGCTGCTACCCAGGATGCCTGGAAGAACACCTCAAAGCTGCTTCTCACACACTTCCATCTCTGCCCTCCTTTTGCCTTGCCTGCCAGCTTAGAGAATCACACTTCTCAGAATATCTTCCTTTCTTCACGATACAATTACCCTGCAGGTCAGCAGCAGGCTCCTTGTGCTCCACTCGAAAACATCATGATATAAACAGCCTCTTCTGGGCAAGGAAAAAGAGGATAGATTACAGAAGCATAAAGATCTAAATAAGATGTTCAGCTCTTTGTATGTCTAAGAGGAACATGATTTCCAGATGCACTGAGACAGTTCTTTGCATCTCTAGATTACATGACATGATTCTGTGTGACTCTGTGATCTCTAGATGACATTACTGCAACTCATACTGCAAAGGCTGTACTAGAACACTGCTCCCTTGTGCAAAATGCAGACAGCCACCAGGCATGAAGCTCCTGGAAGATCTCTTCTCCTTTTCTCCTAGCCCCAAATGTAGTAGCTGTGCTACTACACAGCACAGCTCTGTAAACCTCCTTACCCAGTTCAGCACTTATTTTGTCCAAGTCACTACTTTTATTCTTTTTTTTCCTACTGTATTTTTAAAAATTATGTATTTACCAAAATAATTTTCATGGATGAATCCTTTAAGTCTTGCAACTCCTGCAGAGCTGATGATTTTCAAGAAAGATACTCAGCAGTCAAAGCATCCCACGAAATATTTAAAAACTGATTGGGAAATCTGTGAGCTTGCGAATTGTTCAAATTGAGCTTTCCAAACCTTTTCATTGTGGCAAAATAAAACCTACACACAGCTTGAGCTATGCCATGTAGCTGTGATTGCTTAGTTAAGTCACACAATACAGGTTTTTTTCCCAGCAAGAAAGAACTTCCCTTTGGAAGAGAGACATAAATCTCCACAGAGAGTGAATTTCAAACCCCTGGACTAGTGGATTGCCTGGATGCTTGCTGAAAGCAGACATTAAAAATGGAGCCTGTATTTAGAGATGGCACAGCTGGCTGCAACATCTCCTCCTTCCATCTGCTCCAGATATCACTCAGAGTTGGACACACAGTCTGTCTTGGGGACCTTGTCCCCTGTGATTCAGGTTGGTGGAGATGCCCTGGGTTGCCAGTCCCTGAGCAGAAGGCCCTGGAGTGGAGGGTCACAAAGACACAGCCTCTCTTCCCCAGACAGCAGACAAGCATCCTGCAAGGGAAGGTTAAGTACTGTAGGGTAGTATTCCCTTCCTGGTGAAGGTGCCAGGGAGGGGCACGTGGGACCTGAAGGCATTCTTCTGTCAGAACCACTACATTGCAGGCAGCTTACTTTTAATATTGCTTGCTTGCACATGTTCAATACATCTTTGCAAGTTCCACAGTGAGGCTGTGATAGAAGGTATGTATAAACGAAAATACACAAAATATGTAATTCTTCATAATTCAATATGACATCCTTCCTTTAATTTAAACCTAATCAGGGAATAAGAAACTAAAACCAGCTGTAAGCATTCACATTACATCTCTCCAGGGAAATGTACATAAAGTTAGGATTTGTTTTCACCCAATGGAAATTTTGCAATTTCACACAGTCACTCTTTTTGTTTAAACTGATTCTTTATTACATTTTCCATAACAGAATTTACAATCGCCACAAAATAAAAAACAACTCCACTGCATTTTCCTTGGGCAACTCTCTTGCCCTTCCTTCTCCCGCTCAAAAGGAGAACATTAAACACATCAGTGTTTCTAGTAATCTGGCTATCTTAGTCATAAATTCAAAAGGCAGGAAAGAGGGGGGTTTTTTATCGGTAAAATATGCCTGGAAACTGCACAGCCTGGCACGATGTGCACACTTTGGGATTTTTTTACCATTCATATGGTAAATAAGCTTTTAGGAAACCACATCCAAAGGCCTTTTAAAGCTCTCTTCTCCACATATATCAATCCTGGCCAACAGCACAGAACCAAAATGCACAGTGAGCTCAGAAGTGAACACTTCCAACGATTAATATGTTCCACCAAGCATTCCAGAAAGGACACATTGGTGGAGAGCACCAAGGAATGCANCACAAGGGATTGTCAGACTGTGCCTGGCAAGCCCTTGTGGCACAAAAGGATATGGTCCCAGGACCAAGCCATTCAACAATAGCTCAGCTATTAAACAGAGCTGTGAGGGACCCAGCACGAGATAAGCAGAAGCCTGCATCCTCTGCATCCAGTGGGAAGAGAATAATCTGATTATGGCCCTTCAGTCTCTCTGAAAATGCACAGTATTTGTGAACAGTGATGCCTTATTAGTCCAAAGCTAATGCTAGCAACAGCCTCCTAGCCTCTTTTAATCTGGGCTTAATAATTTGCTGGCAGAATAAAAGACTAACCCAAGGCAAAGTTTAATGATCACACTGGCCATTAGAGCTATTAGTAACAATTCATTTTTCTGCAAATGTGCTTTCCACAGTGCAAAGTGCAACTATTATATTTCCAGACATTTTTCACTACATTTTCAAAAATGTGACATCATCAAACCCAAATGCTGTGTGAGACCATATCTGGCATCAAACCCAGGAACAGTGGCAAGATCTTGCAGGAAAAGACAATAGATGTAATTGGGACATTTGGCAATGATCACAGCCATGAGAGTTCTCTTCCTTATGTGCAAAAGGAACTTAAGGAAAACACCCTGTAAATTTTCCCTCATAGCAAAAGGATTTTAACTTGCCCTTGCAGAGGAACAAAATCACAATGCTACAAACTACCATTGCCTCTTGAGAACCCATTGCCTTCAGTGGTACTGCTGGGGTCTAGCAGGGCACAGACACAGGCCTTGCCTGCCTAATCCCCCAAAATATGTAAGTACCTGCTTAATTTGAAACAAGTGGTTTTAGCAGGACTAATCACAGCACACAAACTGGGCATACATGTTGTCCTTTGTGGCATGGGAGCCCAGGAGTCTGACTTCCGATGCCTTCAGCGCTATCAACATTGTTCTGCCCCGAGGCAGGGGGAACTCTGCAGGCACTGACTTTCAGGAGCGATCCAAACCAGGATGGATGCTCCTCTCCATGCCTGCTGAGGTGCTGGCCATTCAAGGTTGCATTCAGATTTTTATCAAGCAGCTGCACTTAAGGGAGAGGGTGAGAGATGGAAGAGATGTCCCTCGTGCCCAGCGGGGTTCACAGCAATGCCACAGGCACCTCTCCTTGTGCTGTGTGATTGTAAGCCTTTAGAATTATACTTCCCGCTAGCAAAGACAAAAGCATTTAGCAAACACAGAGAGTACAAATGCATTTTATATAGGATAGTGCATATGCTGAAAAACACTTCCGTCCTGTATTGCCAACTTATCATTCATTCTGGACCAGTCTAGGTTCCAAACTTGTTTTAAGAAAAATACATACACATATACATCTATACATATTTTTCCTAGGATAACCATAATCCTGTGTACAACACGTTAACATTTTAAAGACCTTTTCAATCATTACTGATAAATGCAGATAGTTTTCCTTACACATCCAAGAATTCATGTACTTCATGTAGTTCAAATCAGGACAAGAAAAATCAAATATTGTTCAGGAACTACAGGTACATGCAATTCTTATAGCCAGTTGAATCTGCTATCCTGACTTTCCCTCTTGTGTGGGCGATTGCTTTGTCTGTNTTTTCTGCTTGGTATGCTACCATCACCTCAGGCAGAGTTGATCTGGGGTTGTCAGAAATATTTGACTTTATTTATACACAGGAAGTATATAGGAAAAAATGTGGATATGAAACAAGATACGGATGAATTTATTACAGGTTCAGTCATCATCATGCTTTAAAAAACCCAACAAAATGGGTTAAAGGCAAAAGGTGTATTTACACTACGAGGGATATCAGATTTTTGTCGGGAAGCAAATGGCAATGCTTAAAGCATTCCTTAATGCCCTCTGCCGTCTGTCTTGGCGAATTTCAGTGAACGTTCCCTAAGAGAAGCACCAGCTCAGAAAGCTCTTTAGGACAACTGAGATTGCTCGTTTCGCATGCATTTTCCCACCTGCACCGTGCCGCACCTCCAGTTTATGGCATCATGTAATGATTTCTGTCCGTAAGCCAAAAATATGAGTTTATTCCTCTGCAAGAAGCTGTTCCTTCCTCAGCCTGGCCATTTAAACACCAGGTGGCACCAAATAACAAGTTTCAATAGAGTTGTGTTCTGTTGGGGTTTTTTTTAATTGAGAAAAAGTTGGTGAAAAGATCTCACAGGAATGCGTAATGAGAGTGCTAAAAAAACCTCGCAACACCGTAATAACCAATAACCAAAAGATCCAACCAAAAAAACCTCAGCGTGAGTCTGAGGTGAGTTCACCAAGAGCAATGCCTCCACCTAGCTGGAGATGGGGAGACATGGCAGGGCAGCTGGACAGCCCAGGCTCTACCTGCCTGTGCAGATGATCACCCTAGGACCTGACAGCAATAACTATCTCAGTAACTTCTGAGAAAAGCTTATCTGCAAAGGACAAGCATTTTGGAAAACTACAAGATCAGTCATTAGCCCTTCTAATTAACTGTTACAAAGTCACCAAGTTTTTGACTGGAGCTCTCCTTGCCACCTACATTGGTCAGTGTTGCTCAATCAGATAGCATTATGCCAGCAACAGTAAGTGTAGGACTTTGGAGGAAGGGAAATCATAGCACACGAGGATGAACTGGCTGCTTTGCTTTTATCAACATTTCCATACTCAACTACAATTTTTAGAAGCATTATAACACTGTGGTGTTTCAAAGAATCATAAAATTATTGAAATGGACTTTTGGAAGTCACAGACTTCAGTACTTCTACTCAAAGCAGGGCTAGCTGTCAGCCTGACCTCGGTACCAGGGAAGGTTATGGAGCAGATCATTTTGCAGGCTATCACACAGCAAGTCCAAGACAACCAAGGGATCAGGCCCAGTCAGCATGGGTTCATGAGAGGCAGGTCCTGCTTGACTAACCTGATCTTCTATGCTGAGGTAGCATGCCTAGGGGACAAAGGGCAAGCAGTAGATGCCATTTACTTGGGTTTTAGTAAGACTTTTGACAACATCTTCCACCACATTCTCCTGGAGAAGCTGGCAGCTAATGGTTTTGACAGGTTTACTCTTCCCTGGATAAGGAACGGGCTGGTGGGCTGAACCCAGACAGTAGTGGTGAATGGGATTCATTCTTGTTGGTGGCCAGTCACCAGTCACCCCAGGGCTCAGTGCTGGGGCCAGCTCTGTTCAACATCTTTATCAGTGATCTGGATGAGGGGATTGAGCACACCCTCAGTAAGTTTGCAGACAACATCAATATAGGAGGGAGAGTTGATCTGGTTGAGGGTAGGGAGGCTCTGCAGCAGAACCTGGACAGGCTGAATCAGTGGGCTGAGGGCAATCAGATAAGCTTCAACAAGGCCAACTGCCAGGTCCTACACTTTGGTCATAATACAACGCTATGGGCTTGGGGAAGAGTGGCTGGATTGCTGCCTGGCAGAGAAGGACCCGGGGTTGCTGGTTGATCCTGCTCTGGCAGGGGGTTGGACTAGATGATCTTTCTAGGTCCCTTCCAACCCGTAACATTTTATGATTCTATGATTGATAGTCAACCAAACATGAGCCAGCAGTGTGCCCACGTGGCCAAGAAGGCCAATGGCATCTTGGCCTGTATCAAAGCTAGTGTGACCATTAGAACCAGAGAAGTGATCATCTCCCTGTACTCAGCACTGGTGAGAGTGCATCTAGAGTACTGGGTTCAGTTTTGGGCCCTTCAGTACAAGAAAGACGTAGAGGCATTTGAAAGTGTCCAGAGAAAGGCAACAAGGCTAGTGAGGGGTCTGGAGCACAAGTCTTATGAGGAGCAGCTGAGGGAACTGGGGTTGTTTAGTCTGGAGAAGAGGCTCAGGAGACTTTATTGCTCTCTACAAGTACCTGAAAGGATATTGTAGTGACATGAGGGTTGGTCTCTTCTCCAGGGTTAACAGTCAAAGGATGAGAGGAAACGGCTTCAAGGTGCAGCTGGGGAGGTTTAGATTAGATATAAGGAGAAATTTCTTTACTGAAAGGGTTGTTAAGTCTTGGAATAGGTTGCCCAGGGAGGTGATGGAATCACCTTCCCTGGAGGTGTTTAAGAAACATGTAGATGCTCTACTTAAGGACATGGTTTATTGGTATGTTAGTGATAGGTATGGTTGGACTTGATGATCTTAGAGGTCTCTTCCATCCTTAATGATTCTGTTAAATTGCACACAAATCACTTTCTGTAATTTAAGTTAGACCAGGTAGTTTAGCACATTTTTCTATGAAATTTTAGAAATTCTAAGGTGGAAATCCCAGAGTATCTCTGGCCAATGTGTTTCACTTCTCAGCCTCTCCTATATGCAGAGTTTCCTTTGTTGCAACTTGCCATGCACTTATTAATACACACTCCTGGGAAGAGCCTGGCTCTATCTCCTTGATGCTCCTCCCCACTTCTGAGGATGTCCCTCCAAAGCTTTCTCCTCCTGAGCACAAGCAAACCCAGCCTCTCCTCACACTTTCCCCAGCCCCAAAACCACCCTGCCTGCTCTCTGTTGGCCTCTCTCCAGGTTGCTGCCTCCCCCTTGGACTGCAGAGCCTAAATGCAGGTGTAGTAACCCAGATGCAGCCTCAAAGGCTCTAAGAAGGGAATAATCTTTTGCTGCCATAGCTCATTAGGTATCAGGCCTTCACCAGCACTAGGGCACTGTACTGGCTTACACCCACATGTCCTCTGCTGCTCAACCACCCAGGACTGGTCAGACTTCAGACTGTGCTGGTGCCTGGTGTTACTCCAGCCCTGGCACAGAGCTGTGCATTTGTCTTTACTCAGCTTCTTGAGGTTTGTGCTGCCAACACATGTCCCACAGCACAACTGCTCAGGTCTCCAGTAGATCAACCAGATGCTCAGAAGACGTTTCTTGTTTAGCAAAATAAGAACTATATTGATTAGCATAACCACCCAACAACCAGGAGACATGCAGAATACCTGTTAGGTAGCCATAAATCTCTGTATTAATCACAGGGAACTTACCTCAAATTTTCATTGATGTAACCAATAAAGTTACTCTAGTTGGATTTTCTGTATACATGCAAGAAAAGCACACCTGAAGACCACCATGTAAGTATTTGGAAGCCACAGTACTGCTGTAGGTGAATTCCCAAACTGAGGGAAAGGGAATCCTGATTACACAGAGTTAATACAGTTACTTGAACAATCATCTTTTACATATAACAGATGCTCAATCCGATGCCAACAATTTAATTCTTTGTGGCATGAGAAGGGGAGTGATCAGAATTTATGTACTCACATCTTGCTAATGGACACAAGTTACTCTTAAACTCATAAGCAGAAGCTTAACTTAGAAGGATTTGGCTGTAAAAGAAGTTCAAGCTGTTATTAGAGATTGTCCAGCAGATGGGGCATGGGTATCCCAGCCAGAGGGTCACTCCAGCTCAGGGCAGGGACCTGTAGGCACCAGTTCTAGGCAGGCTGCACATCTCCAGAGCCTCAAGGTGGTAGGACATTGATGTTCATGGGAGGCAGGAAAAAAATACACCATATTATTACACACACATGCTGTATAATGATTGTGCTAGCAAACAATTCCTTATGGACAGGTTCACCATTATCACAATGTAATTTCTCCAGGCAATGGCAGGTTGGAAGATTGATAAGCACAATTAGAACTAGCAAAAGAACAACAGTTACAGACATGTCCCACTTGTCTGATCAGCAAAAAGTTATGTACAAAGACTTTCACTAATAAAATTAATTTCAGAGGAGAATTCATTCTGAAACAAGTCAGTCTTATCTAAGGCAAATAATGATTTAGTTTACTTTTTTACTTTTGACAGGGCAAAAAGTTTAAAGGATCTATCTTTAAGAATTCCTTATTAGCCAAATCTCCCACTTACTTGCTCTCAAACTGCCTGTCTCACCAATAAATTCTGCTCTACTTAAGGACATGGTTTATTGGTATGTTAGTGATAGGTATGGTTGGACTTGATGATCTTAGATTCACACATAGTTTCACAAAGACAAACTAAAATAAGCAAATATTACTTACATGAGTAAAAGGTTCCAAGATTGGACACCAGTCACACAATATGGAGAACTGAGGATCAGATCCCTCTAATAAAAGGTCAAGGGCATAGTCCAACAAAAAGCTAGTCATATAAAGAACTTTTCTCAGAGAGCTACTCACAACTTTGCAAAAAAAGGGTAAGTACTTAAGAACCATAACCATTACTCTATGTAAATTATTACCAAAAACAATCCTTACCCTCTCAATAAGCATCTAAAATTACCTCATTGTTATCTATCAACAAACTAAGAGGTTCTGGTGAGACTCAAAGGAAAAAGTCCTTTCAGCTTTTATATGGCCAAAACTATTTCTGGAAAGTAAAGCAGGAGGAAGAACAGCACTGTGCAATGAACTGTGACTAAGTGGATAAGGCTGATTCAGCTTCTATTGCAGTATTTCAAGTTTCCAGAAAGTTCTTGGCAAAAACCTCTCATCAGAGGCCCTTAAGGAAACTAAATTGTCTATTCATACTCAAAGTTCAGAAACAAATGCTAGCATATGCAGTCACTTGCTACAATGCAGGAAGCTTGCTGTTTTTGTAGAGCATCTGGGTTGTACCCTGACAAAAAGTCATAGTGAACAATAAGGAATCTAAAAACAAAAGATTTACTTTGTCAAACCACAATGGCATGAGCTCATTCAAAATCAGTACAGGTGATTACAGCTCTAGAGCCTATGCTGAGCTGCTAACTCACTTCCATTTGAGCATGGGGCTGAAATCAGAGTAGCTGAGATTGGAAGGCACCTCTGGAGACTATCTAGCCCAATCCCCCTGCTCAAGCAGTGTCAGCTATAGCAGATGGCCCAGGACTACATTCAGCTGGGGGTTTAGTATTTCTAAGGTGATCTCCACAACCTCTGTGGGCACTGTGACCTTCCTCACAGGTAAAAATGTTCTTTAGGTTTTGAAATGGAATCTCCCGTGTTCCAGCTCGTGTCCATTGACTCTTGTCTTGTTTCTGGGCACCACTGAGAAGAGTCTGGAAACACAGATGCTCCCTGGAAAACACAAGAGAATGTAAAGGGCAGCGAGGGAAAAATCCTAATACATTTTTATTGCATTTTCCAATAAAAACATCAAATTATTCATACCAAAATTTATTTGCAATTAACTAGAGGCACCCAAATTAAAAGAATCAGTATAATGTGTTCTCATTCTCTCCTCCAAGTTTTATCCCTGCTTATAGACAGTTCCCTGCTGGTCTACATCCACATCAGACTCACTGCCTCCTCCCACAGTAGCGTGCTGCCCTGGAACACTGTGTACTCCCAGAAGCATTAGGATAATCTGATTTAAGGAGTGGATTGCTGTAGCCAAGATCTGCACCAGAAAAGAATTTCTATTAAAAAAAAAACAAATCAGTGCCAGGCATTGTCACCCTGAAAAGGCAAAGATGTCTTGTTCTGACAGCAGCTGCCCACAGCTACCTCTTCCTTCCCCTTTTCAGTTGCCATGCCCAAAGCAGCAATAACAAAAATTGTTCTGCCTGATGTTTGTAATCTGAATTACATGCAGATGTACAGCTATGCATCCTGTTCCCTGCTGTCCCACCTGCCCATCTCTAGCAGAAAGAAGGAACATCCTGCTGTATGGGAACACCACAAGGAGCTAGATTCAATGTCAAGAGACTTGAGTCTAAGCATCTGTGCCCTTTGCCTGCTCTCCTTGCTGAAGCAGCAGAAGACATGCACTTCTTACAGAGGCTCAAGTTCACTTCTAGTATGTGATAAATCACACTGACTAAGCACTGAGACATTGATGCCTACTATTCTGGAAAATAGGTACTTGGCACAAAATTAATGGAGAAAGATACCTTTAATAGGTATAATAAGTATACCTTTAATTACCTTTAGGAATTCCACACCATCGAGATCTTTTACATGAACGCACACGCAGATCTAAGGGGCTACCCCTTTTTTATACCCTTCTAGCAATTAACATATAGCAATTAACGTCTTCATTAACGACCTGGACATAGATATCAAATGCACCCTCAGCAAGTGTGCGGATGACACAAGCNGAGAGTGGTTAGGCACTGGCACAGGTTGCCCAGAGAGGTTGTGGATGCTCCATCCCTGGCAGTGTTCAAGGCCAGGCTGGATGCAGCCCTGGGTGACCTGGGCTAGTGATTGGCATCCCTGCTCAGTGTGGGGAGGTTGGAACTAGATGATCTTTAGGGTCCCTTCCAACCTGCCCATTCTAGGATTCTATGATGATTCTATGATTCTGTATCTATAGCCAACCCTGGGCACAGATTTCTCCCATACCCCACCCCCAGTGGTCTTCCAGTCTGCCCCCTGGAGAGGGTCCAAGGGCTCCTTGGTCCTCTTCCTGCCTTTGGTCTCAAACTATTGGTAGGCACCTCTCACAACCTCTTGCCCTTGGTAATGCCTGAGAAAGTCCAAGATAGTGCTCTAAGAATGTACCCAGTGGCTTCTATTATGCAAGCAGTCCAGGAAGTTTACATAGTCCTAAAAGTTCTAACAATCTACAAAACATACTAAGTCTTTAGGCATCAACACCATCAAATTATAAATGGAGTCAGCTGAGCAGAGGCACCTTTTCATACTCCTAAAAAACCTCTGTACTGCAAGTAGCACAACACATAAAGAAAACCAAACTCTTACAAAGCAACATTAGAATCAAGAGTGATGCAGTCTAGAAAATTTCAGTATTAAGGCTCAACTGCTAAGGTACAATCATATTTCTCTATTCACAAATAGAGCCAAGATGGTCATAATAGAACGAGGGCCAAATTACAACAAAACTATGAGGACATACTCTTCATCCTCAAGACTATTTACTCATTAATACATAATACTTCAATTTCATGTAAGAAAGTCATTAAGTGTTTTTATGGTACCAGATAATGTGATTAGCTATATTAGTCTAAAGTAACTTTCTGTGAAATCCTGTTCAATGTAATGCTTTACTTTTTGATTGAATGTTTGCTCAGCAAGGAGTCCAATGCATGGTAACATTGAGTGTGCTGTACTAGCAGTCTGGTTAATGTAATTACAGGAGGCTTTATTAGTTCACTTTCAAAAAAACTGAAGGAATCCCAAAGTCAGGAATTGAAGTATTGCATAAGATTGTTGACTAGGTGTGCTCTTCTCCACCCAAGGCACAATGAGACATCTGTCCAGCAACCACCTTCTTGTGTCCATGCAGATCTTGGCACCCCACTCCTCCCAGCCTGCTCATGCTCCACAGGAAGAGGTGTTTCCTCTTCCCCTGTTCTGGATGGTATGCTTTGGTCTGAACTTCTCACTGGATTCTGAACCAATTGTTTCCTGCTGGAGACTGAAAAAGAGAGTTCTTGAAGCCCATCCTCTGGTCCCTCACTGGAGAAGAGAGCATGTCAGTCACAGGCAGAAGTGAGGACAAACAAGGGGCTGTTGTAGAGCATCTCCCCTCAGCCCTCCCTCTTCTCATCCCTGCTAGCTTTCTCTGGCTCCATCTATAAAGAGACAGCTGCCAAGACAGTGGAAGGCAGTTAAGCAGAAGAGAAAGGTATGTCTTGCTCCTGAAATTACCCTTATGCACTTGTTCTGCTGATACCAGTTACAGAGTATACAATGAGATATATAGATATATCTATATATATATGGGAATGTGCAGGAGAAGATTGGGAGGTGCAGATACACTGCAGGCAAGAGATACTATTTATGACAGATGTATGGATATGATCCAGCCAAGGAGAATTCTTTCACTAGCTTGCTCTTCTTCAAAGCTGGATGCTACATATTAACATCTGAGGTCATTAAATGTACTATATTGCCTTCCAGTGTTCAATATTATTGCAAATTTAGTGAATATGGAGAGAGATACATTCAGTTAATCGCTGTCTTTAAGAAAACTAAATGGGTTTTAATGAGAACTCAATTTCTGGGAAGAATCATGGTATTGATGGTAATTACAAAGCAGTAATTCACTCAATTTGTCCTCCGTGGAGTAGCTGCTGTCCTTACAATGTACCAATTGTTTAAGCAAAATAGATTTGAAGCTCTTTTTTTTTCTCCTGGAAAAACTTTCTTAATAATATGATCAGTTATGCAGCTCTTGGGTAATGATTTCTTAGGAATGACTAATAAACCCAACTATTACACACTAACACACCTAAATATTAAATGCTCAGCTTAATGTTTTACACGTGTTTCTGAAATGCAAACCACACAAACAAATAATAGAAGACATTTTATTTTTAACAGACATTTTTAGCTCTTGAACTCAATGCACATTAAGAACCAAATATATATTAAATTTGCTTCAAGTGCAACTTAATCCAATCTATGCCACTTACAATGTGTCAAAGTAATTAATTGAAAAAGAACTTAGGCAAATGCAAGAAGCTCATTTTAAATATTTTTAGATGGCTTTATTCCAGCTAGAATTTGAAATGACACAATCTTGATGGAGCAAGCAGGTCAGGCTTAGCATGATTGGCATTGCAACCTTTTCAGAAGGTTTTACAAAATAAAGAAATATAAGAGGGTGAATGCTGGCAATGAGTCACCTTAGTGATTGGATTTGTTCATCACATTTTTCATAAAAGAAATCAGGAAAAAGACTGTTTCTGTGGTATGCAAAGCAGATAAAATCTTTGACATGCATTTTGAAATAAATATGCATGTCCTAGCTCTGTTCTTTACCTAGGCAGTCAGTGGCACTGCATCATCTATGCATCCATGTTCAGGAAAAGAAGTTGCAGCAGATTGACAAAAAAAGATGCTGCAGGTGAAAGATCTGATGAGTTTATCACCATTGATCCCATGCAGGGAACTGAGGAAACATTTCAGGTCCTTAGTAGTCTTTCATCTGCAAACAGGGACCTTTCTCTCACAGGAAAGAAATAACCTTTTGAAGAAAGGTCTTTTGACTGTAAGTTTCCTTTTGGTTATGATCTGGAAAAAAAAAAAAAGGAAATATTTAGGCAAAAATAAAATAAAACCTTTTTGCTGTATAATAACAAGACTGAGCATTGGTAAGATGTCTAACTGGCCTGTTAGTCAGCTGTCTATTGACTCTGCTAATCCTGATGTTGGCACTCATCCATATAAACCCTCTGGATGCTGCACTACAGCAGTATGCTGTTCATATTCCAAGGCAAGTACTGAGTTACCTTATATTGTAGGTTGTGATTTTTGAAGCCAACAGTTAGTCTACAGAAAATTTGCCAGTTCAGGACAGAATGAATTCCTATGAACTTTGAGCAGACAGGCAGCTGGCAACAGATTGAAATGAGCATTCCAGCCAATTTCCTGGTAGGGAAAGATCATCCCAACTACACAACAGCAAGATATGGTGAATGCCTCATCCTCAGGGGAAGAGTTCTGAGAATAAGCCAGTCATAGGAAACAAAGGCATAAACCATCTGCTTCCTAAATTTCTCCTTCATGGAAATTTTTCTCTATTAAATACATAAGTAACTAAGCTGAATCATTTGAACAGAAGAATGTTAAATTGTACTCCTTGACATTGGCATTTATCAAGGTAGAGTATAAACAAACTAGTTCTATTTAAGCATTAGACTTCTCTGAGCAGAACTCTCATAATTGCAGTGTTTATACTGCTACAAAATAAAACCATTATTATAGTAATACAGATGCTTTACTAAAGACGGAAAAACATCAGGCAAAGTTAGAACAATGTTTACTTTGAGAAGTAGTTTTGAGGCCTAAAACTAATAAAGACAGTATGCCATTCAATACTAAGGTAATTAAAAAACAGATCCCCAAGGCTCCATTACTAGTAGTTTATAGGAGTCTCCTACTCAAAAGGTCACATACAAGTTCATGGCAACTAAAAGGAATCATTCAATTAATTTTTCTTCTATGACAGAACTTCAAAAATACACGAGAGCTTATTTTCACTTCAGTCATGCTTTTTAATACCTTGGTCACCTTTTTATTTGACTACTGGTTTTGAGAAACCAAGTTCAAGTGTATTTTTCTGTAAGATTGTGTGCAAAGGTCATCAAGGTGTAGCATTTTATCCCTAATATAAATCCAAATTCCTAGATTTGCTTAGCTAGCTTCTCTGGCTTGTCATTAATTGGCTGAAGAAATGGAAGATCAGAAAGACTGCTATGGTGCCAATGTAACTATCCAGGGAAAAGTACCACAAAACATATTAAATTTACACACTTAATAGCTTATTTCTTTGGGTTGTTTTTTTTCCAAAGATGACCTCAAGAGTTTTACAAAATATCCCAGGTGGGACTATTTCCTCAGTGACTTCTACAGTTGGTATTCCTTATTTTTTTTTCTTATCTAGGTAATAGCTCTGCCATCTTAACTTGGCATTTGACAGTTTGATCAGACAGTGCTTCATTCTCAGTTATTTTGGGGTTACTCTCAAGCACTCTATTCTCAGCCCTGCAAGAAAGCCTAGAACCAGCCCATAATGGTGGAGTGTCATAGGATCAACTCAAGTGCCAACAGGATGAAGGACACCAAAGTGTCCCTTGAGGCTAACATCAGGACAGTTAGGAGCACTCAGGGAGAGCTTGCTGGGCACAGCTGGCCATTACTTTAGCTCAGTTTTCAGAGCAAAATTCCTATTTTAATTTGTAAGGTATCAGGCCCCTTTCATTCAAGCATGAGGAAAGGTAAAAAAAAAACACTCTCTCCTCATACCAACAAAGTCTAGGTTGAAGCACAGTTCAAAATGGTGTTTTAAAAGCAAATGCAAGGTCAAGGGTCTTATGCAGAGCTCTGTGGCATGATTAGTTAGTGCAAAGCAGCACAGAATAGCACAGCCAGTGTTAAACAAGCTCATGCAGACAATAGAAAGTTTAGTCACCAACAGGAGAGTTCTGCAAGGAATCATTTACCCTTTCAAAAAGCCAATGAAACCACACTGTGGCAAGATTCAACTCAACAGTTTGCAGTATGAAAAAAAGAAGAATAAAGAAGTTTATCAGTAACGCTGTATTGCCCCAGAGCCTGCATCCAGGACAGTGGCATTGGGCAGCTCTGCAGAGAGCTTAAGCCTCCTTTGCTGTTCTACACTTCAGTTTCTCAAGCAGTCCATGATAGATCATTCAAGCAGCAAACAGCTTTTGCATAACTTTGATGGGAAAGATACTCTTAATTTTATGTGAGTGTTATGACAGGCAAAATGGCCAGGAAGGTAAGGAAATACACCTAGACATTTTCCCCTGGTTTGGTAGCAATCGATACCTTCACTTACACCACTGAGCAACCAAGGGCAGCTCAAAGCAATTTTCTCAAGGTGAGAGGTCAAAGAAACAACAAAATTGCCAGCAACAGAAGCCTCAAATCCCAGTGAAAAGATTCCCAAGGTTGTACAGAAAGTAATGAATATCAGTTCTGCTGCAATATTATTTACCTCCTAGGAGAAAACACTCTCCAGCACTCAATCTCAAACCTCTGGAAGTTCACAGGAAAGAAAAACACAAGCCAGAAAGCAAATTAGGGAATGAGCTTTTTTCAGCAACTATACCTGCATCACA
The DNA here is from genome assembly GCA_013396975.1 of Bucco capensis. Classification (NCBI taxonomy): domain Eukaryota; kingdom Metazoa; phylum Chordata; class Aves; order Piciformes; family Bucconidae; genus Bucco; species Bucco capensis. Next base: position 142,520 of record VWZO01009230.1, on the reverse strand, counting down.
TACCTTATTTCTCTTTAGCACCCTGCTGCAAGAAGCTTTGCAAAAATGAAGATGGTCTCAGTGCTGCTTCTGCTGAGCACCCTCCTGGGTACTACTGCGGTGCCTTCCCCACGTCCCTCTTGTTACAAGAGGGCCCTCAAAGGCCACAACTGTCACAGCATTCCCAAAGGCATGGAGAACCTTCGACAAATCAGTGATGGTCTGCAAGATCACTTCTGGGAAGGCAAGGGCTGCGAGGTGATCTGTTACTGCAACTTGAATGAATTGCTCTGTTGCCCAAAGTAAGATCATGCTCATTTCATACACACTTGAGCAGTGACCACCCGTTCTATTTCAGTCATTTTACAATTTCCACTGGAGAAGAAAGCTCTCATTTTAAAGAAATACATCGCTTCAGATGGTTTAAACTTGTACCAAGATACAGCCAGTTATCTGACACACTGCCAGTTTCCAATTGTTGTTTTTCAGGGGCTAACCTAGGGCATGCTCTGCATATTTTTGTAAACCAGCATGGTTTGTGCTGGAAGGGACCTTAAAGATCATGTAGTTCCAATGGGCAGTGACACCTTCCACTAGACCAGGCTGCTCAAGGCCTCATGTTTGATCATGATCAAGTTGATCATCCAACTTCTGACACCTCTGTTTGATATAAAACACATACAAGAACTACATGAAATCCTTATACACAGCATTTTGCAATGAAGATGTTTTCAGAACCATAAACAAACCCATTATGGTTTCTGTTCCATGGTAAAGAACCACATTGCTATTCCAAGGCAAATACAAATGTGCTAGTTGAATAAATGATTCTGTGAGGAGAGCTATTCAAAGCAGGAATGCAAACATGGCAAGCAGATTCACAAGTACCTGCAAAGGAGGGATGAGACTTAGCCAAGAACATCCACACATCTCAAGTTTGCTGGCTCTGCTGACAAAGCTGAATGGTGAAGTTCTCACTGAACATGGGAGTTTTGTTGTTGTTTCACAGAATGTACTTCCCAACAAAAATTAATAGTGAGTTATTAAACACAACTAGCCCACACTGGTTTAAAGTAATAAAATGTACTAAAAGGTATTACTTTGTTCAGCTTTCCGGCAACATCTTTACTTCAGGAAATGTAGATTAAAAAGATCAGGACTTCAAAACTTACTAATACTTCAAGGACACTAAAATGTGATGGCATTATACAGGCAAGCAAAAATGGACTTTTTATAGGTACTCCTTCTCAAGTCCCCTTAAATCCAGTAAAAGGCTACTTTTCCACATTGTTGTAGGGGACTAGATTTGAATCAAGGGGGAATGACTTCTAAAGCCAGAAACCTCACATTCAAACCGAAAACAGAGTTTAAATAGTTTTTTCATATTTCACTCTGCCTAAAACCAGATATGGTGTCCTTACCCTGAAGCACACTTTGGGTTTCCAGCTTCAAGCTCTGAGCAGCCTAATAAATAAAGCCTGTTACTGCAATACAAATACATAAGGAGGTCTTCCTTCAGCTATCTCGAGGCACAGAAGACCTACTTTGCAGATGTGCTCTGCTACAAACAGCATGCACACACATGCCAAAGTTCTTTTTCATATTATGAGAGTTTACTTTCTTAAAGCTAAAATACCAGGGTGGAGTCCTGGCACTCTGGTCATCTGGTCAGTCAGTGGAAGTTTTGCCATCACTTCCAAACCAAGCCAGCAGAAGTTATCTTTATCCAGACCTGCAGCTGCAGTTTCATTTGCATTGTTGGGAAAGCATCCCACAAACACAGTAATCCCATATATATTCTGCAATAAGTTAAAAAACAAGCAAACAATCAATCGACTGGAGATGCATGTCATGTTAAATATCAGATAAACTGATGATCTGATTATTTAAATATCTGATATTATCTTTCAGGGACATTTTCTTTGGACCAAAGATATCTTTTGTGATCCCCTGCAACAGTCAGTGATGGATATCAAGCCTGCTGATGAAGACAACAAACATCATTCTGTAATCACATAATAAGGCTTTCAAGGGGAAAAACAAAACCACTACCAACAAAAAAAAACAACAAAACCCTTCCTTTCTAACCACAATACAGTGCCTCTTTTTACACTGTAGAAAAAAAAATATCCTTTCTGTATCTTTTTGGAATTTTAAATACATAAGAAGTACTCCTTTCAAATTTGGTAGCTTCCTTAATTTCCATGCTAGTGTAGAAGACTGTACAGGCTCTTAATGCATCCTAATACACATCCCCCAGCAAAAAGCCTAACTTGGGTTACTCAGCACAACATTCTCAACTAGTTTTGATGAAGAAACTCCAAACTCAAGCTTTCATGTGGTTAAGAACATGATTCTTGTAGCAACCTACTGCAAGCAAGTACAGCTTTCTATTGCTTTATTGCAATCACACAGTGGTGTTTTGTTTTTAAGTTGAAGCTACTCAGTACTTGGCACTTCTACAGACAGGCTCCCATATTCTGCTTGGCCAACTCAAAAATACATGCTCATACAAAAGGTAAACTTGCAGCATTCGCATCTGAAAATTCCACTGGGGAGGGATCAAAATTCACATAGTAGTACTAAAGACATAATTAAGACCTAAATGTGCTAATGGTCACCTGCATTAATTATGCAATCTGTCAAACCTTAGACTGGCTATTTTTAACATTGACCTTTTAAAATACTACCATAGTTGTAACAGCATATATATATATATATATTCAGAAAGATGTCAAAAAAGCATAGAACTGATGTAAGGTCTGTTAGGCAATGTAAAAATCCACACTTAAGCAGCTTTTTCAACCAAGCCTTGTTTGAAATATAGTACTTCCAAATTCAATTAAAATGCTAGCTTTTTATTTTTAGGCTAGTCCTGTAGGGAAATAATTAGGAAAGTGAAGACAAAGAGGTATCTCATAATATTAGAAGTAATCATCTTAGTGTTTAAGAGGTATCGTGATCTATGCTGTAGAAGGTCACCTCTCAACACCTGCCAATATCAATTACAGTACAAAAACAACAACAACAACCAAAAAAACCAAACACAACCCCAAACAAAACCACAAACCAGCCAAAATTTTGTGCTCCTTTGTAAGTTTAAGGAAAGCCATCTGAACAAGCCAAGCTTACAGGCAGCAAGCCTGCCTTCTTGCCTTACAGATAAAAGCTCTTTAGCTCTCAAGTCAGTCACATGGGAGGTGTGCAGTACTGAAGTAACTATTTTGTCTTTTCCACCCCAAAAGTGTACAGCTCATCTAATAATCTCACACCATTACACCACAAAACCTGCTACCACCAGCTTGCCAGACTTACCACATGCAGTATGAAATATCACCAGGATTACTTTTTGTTCCTCTTTTAGTAAATGAGGGTTGGGACAGTGGGGAAGGAAGGTGATTACACACAGCTAATAATAAATATTTCAAGTAAATCTGAGTGTACTATTTTTGCCAAGTAATTTTTAGGCTACCAACTGTTAAACAGTTTGTGTCACCAGGCTTTTTAAGCCTGTTTGTGTAATTATTACTGAGTCATTTGGGCTTCCTACCAAATCATCAATTAAGTGTAATAAAACCACCCATAAATCTGGAAACCCACAGTCAAAATACACAAAGTCAGTGCTCTGCTAAGAAAACATATGGTATGTGCTCATGTACAGTCCTCTATAAGCTTCTAGCAGTAACAAGAGCACATCATTTGTGTTGGTTGTACCATCTAGTTTCTACATGAATCACGTTGCATATGCCTGGCATTCACAGCTTTCTGAAGTGGCAACAGCAAAAAATTTAAGGCAGATGCAAAGGAGAGGAGTAAAGTTAGTAGGGAGTTTCAGTTACTTTCCTTCCACTGCTCTTGGCTAAGGAGAATCTGTAATCCACTGGAGAAAAGTTTTGCCATGTTTCACATAGGGTCACTTTGCTTACAACTTTAATACTGATCTCCCATAGCAAATTACTTTTCTCTCTCCACTCTCCTTCCCTCCCTAAGCTTCTTCCACAGGTACTGCCAAGCCTAGGTGAGAACACTGACCCTTGCCACACACCACAAGGAAAAGCCTTTATCCTTCTGAAATCCTATCAACAGGGAGATTCTCTCTTTCTCCAACTAGTACTTCAAAAATGACAAACTCAATCTGTGCAAAGGATATTTAGCAAACAACTTTGCAGTCACACTAGTGAAATGGGTGCTGAAATATCACTTCAAAAGAATACCAATTTTAGCTGCCACTAGCTAGATATCACTAACCATCTTGAACTTAGGCCAACACCACAAAACTTTATTGTGGAAATACATAAAACACTGCAAGTGAAAAAATCAGGCCACTGCAAGCTCTTGGGAAGACAGCCAGTTTGAGGTTAGGCTTTATCATCATTCAGTGCTATGCACGGGTCACAGGTCAAAAAAAGCCAAGTGAAGCATCTTAGTTGAAGTGATGCAAGCAAAGTAGTAGTTTACCAAAATCTCACAAGATTAACATCGAGCAGATTAGAAAACAAATACTGTTTTCTCATTTTTCCCCAGATTAAAAGGTTTTAACCATCTGATTAAAAGCTGCAACAAATACTAATAGAACAAGCTGAGCTATGTCCTCCTCTGCTTTAAGAGGAAAACTCTTGTGTCTCTGTATTTTCTCAAACCTATGTGCACAACTTAAAGAAGAAAAAAAACATATTCAATACAAAACATCTTTAGAGTGGCACAATAGTTAAATGACAATACAAGAAATCATTCATAATATCTTCAACATCAGACTAAGATACTCATTAAAATAAGATTAAAAGCAAAAGCATTGTTGTGTATTTCTCTCACATTATTGTAAGCTTTTGCCTTTTTTTTTGTTTTGTGGGTTTTGGTTTGTTTGGTTTTAGTTTTGGTTTTTGTTTTTGGTTGGGGCAGGTGGTATTTGGGTTTGGTTTTGTTTACAAAGGCCTCAGCTAACCTATGCAATGAAAGAGTATGCCTATTAAAATATACCATATTGACCCAGCACAAACTACCTTCCATTCTCCAACAAAGTTCTTTGCCACAGTCTATGCAGATGAATGGAAAAGCCTGAAGCTAAAAGATTCTTACTGAGTAGAAGGATTTCTCAGCACAGTAAGCTGCATCAGTCTTTTCATCTGTACTTACAGCTTTGAAATTTAAGAGCTGCATTTTCTTCCATTTTAATATAGGAGCAGGAAGGCCTTGGTGCTTGGAAGCACATATCCCAGCAACGACAAGATGAATAAAGAAATCAAAGTCTCCATCAATTGTTGCCAAAGGGGAAAAAAGAAAAAGTTATTCAGCCATTTCTGCCAAGCTAACCAGTAGAATTATCACTTAAAGCCTTTTACCTGAGGAAAAAGAACCTATTGCCAAGTCTGCTACAGTTTGGTTTCTTTTTAAAGGCATTGCATCATGAGAACTTGAAGCACATTCATAAATACATCCTTGGCAAATTTTAATTGAAAAATACTTTAATATTATTACATAATTACTCAAATCTTAGCTATTGGGTACAAGTAACTCACTAAAGTTACAGACATATCCACTTGAGCAACAAGATCAGTAATATTTATTTAAAATACTTTTGCTGAGGAAATTGGTTTTGTAAGAGATGGTTTTCAAGCAAATCAGCAAGGCTATGAAAAATAAAACAAAGATAAACTCTCTTGGGGAAAAAAGTTACAAAGAAAGCTTTTGCATATCAACAAAAACCCTCAGTCATTTCATTTGTAGCCTGAGTCTCAGTCCCAACCTTTTCTATCTAATGAAGCCCACTATCCATCTTTAGATCCGCTTTGTTCTTGTCATTCTTCACCGAGTAGATGAAATACGTTAAGGTGTCCTTTTCATTCACTGGAATTGTCCTAAAATGGCAGCCAATTATCTATAAAGGAAGAATGCAAGGGAAATTAAATAACCAGTCTTGTATGTAGAAACTGAATATTCAGAGAAACAGAATATTCAGCTCTTTCAAACAGAGCTATCATTGATAAAAATTCACCGTGCTATAACTGCTAAAATATGACAAGCTCTAAACAGTTCTTGAGTAATTTTTGTCGTTATAAAAAGTCCTTTCCTTCACCAGAACGAACACTAACTTTAAAAGAAAGCACTCAAAATACTATACCTGCCTAAAACTATTCCCTGGCTTTTTGCAGAATACTTTGGAAGACTAAAATTAGCAAGAGGAAGCAAGAAAAATGGGTCTGCTCATCTAACTATTACAAGTATAAGTGGTTAGTATAATTAGCAAGTTTAAAAGCTTTCCAAATCCCATCCTCAAAAGAAAAAGACAGAAAACCAGTTTGACAGAGTCCTTTAAAGTGAACTTGTAAGTAATAGCTGGCAAAGCATCTATTGTACATTAGGTCAGGTTACAAGGAATCACATGCACTGCAAACTAAGGAAGTTCTGCAGCTATGGCTCACAAATACCTGCAGGTCAAACAGAGCATGTGACAGAAGCTCTGTCTATTCACATCAAGCAGTGCAAGAAGCATAAGCTAGTACAAGTATCTCACAAGATGTGCCTAAAGCAGACCCTTAGAAATGCTAGTTTTGCAGAAAAAAAAAATGCTTGTGCTTTTTCAAAACCCAATCCTGCTAATTCAATAGCTAGCTCTACCTCAGCTCACATCTAAGAAAACAAGACTGATTTTTAAATTCTTACTCATAGTGGCAGCAGCACTATTCTTTTACAGCTCAGCCTTGATATCTCCCACACGTTTAAGAACCTTGCCTTTAATCCACACAGATTAAGGGAGAGACCAACAAAATGTCTGCACCAAAGCACAGCTGAATGTATCACAGCACAACAGTGCAACAAACGTAGCTGTATCTCCCTGGTAAAAGAAGATCACCAGTTCTCTTACACCTTTACATCAGCATGCTGTAACTGCATCTTTGCAGTACACAAGAATTGCTTTCAAATTACACTATCACACAGCAAAGATGCTTACACACAGCTGCACTCACCACAGCTTCAATACTACTAGAATACTGATAAGAAAAAAAAAAATCATTTCATAAAGTTCCATTCTTCTGGTGGCAAATCCCAGCAGTTTTAACTAACAGGAGCCTCCTTTTCATGTTTCCATACTTTACATATGTTTGCAGTAACTAGCTTTTAAAGCACATTCTTGCTACAACTGCACTGCTACCTGTTTCTGTTCTTTTCAGCGGGACACTTTGGGTGAAGGTTAGGACCAATGTGCAGACTGCAAATCCATGATTCTGCAACATTCAGGAACACACAGATCATCTTACTATTTCAACTCAACACTATTTTTAAGCAGCACACACTGCTTTCAGAAGTCGAGTCCTCCTGTGCAAAGAACATTTACTTTTGACTTACTTGGCTCAGGGGCTGTAGCCAATGAAGGAAGCTAGATAAGCAGTTCCCTTTTGTTCTCATGAAATCCAGATTACATATGCTCTTTATGCAAGGCTCACATTGTATAGAAACCCACATGCCAGAGCAAGTTGCATTTTCTATTGTGGAACAAACACTCATACGTACTTCAACAAGCTGTGCTTTGTTAAGTCCTGGTCTGGTCTGTAGCTTGAAGTGTCTTTTGTACCTTCGAAGTGTGTTTACTTGTAACTGATATAAATCAACCTAGAAGAAAAGGGGGGGAAAGGGAAGGATAACAATCTAACGCAACTGAGAAGAGTTCAGTCTTGAATAGCTTGCCTCTCAAAAACATTCTGGAATCTCAGATACAGAAGTGTAAACAGTCAGCTTAGCAAATCTCATTTTGACAGAAAATGAACTCCACCCTGCACCTTCCAGCAGAAAGTAAAACAGCCCAGTACTGTTTAAGAGTATTTTATTGTTACCAAACATGGCTCTGCCCCTTTAGCTGTGCACAATATTTGGATCTCATTATTGTACTTCAATCAGTTCTGGGTTTGTTTGGGTTTTTTTGTTCTCCAGTTCAAGCATGGTAACACAAAAGCCCAGGAACAACTTTCATACAATATCTATAAAGATGCCAATTCAAAGAAGGCCTCTAAATTGTGGGTTTGGCCATCAAATTTAACACAAGCGAGACGTAAAATACAGCACATCTGCACCACGAGATAGCATGTGTTAGAATCAGGAAAAAATCTAGAGCACAAAGTTCTTTGGCTTGAGGTGAGAGAAGAAAACAGCTGCTCTTGCTCTCCAAACATATCCCTGCTACACAAGTACAATGCAGGAGTTATGTGCACAGGCATAGCTGTCCAAAACTATTTTTCAGTGTGAGTTGACAGTTGAGAGAATTGCACAAGGTCTTCTTAGGAATATAAATACACAGCCTTAACCCACCACCCCCTCAGTTTTGAATCCCATGAACTCTGCTCAACAGTCACTTTTCCTAGCTTACCCTCTCTCCCCTCCTTAACAACATAAGAGAGCTTAATCAGATCACTGAGTGGGAAAGCAAGCCGAATGAGAAGTTCTGCTAGATCAGTTGCAATTACAGTAGCAGTCTCCAAATTCACTGCATTAAAGACTGGTTACAAAATCTTAAATTCACTGAAGGGCCTCAACTACAGAACACTTAAACAACAGCAGTGCTAGTGCATACTTGGTAACCTGGCCAAATTTGATGTGATGCCATCTTGTACAACAGAGGATGGGTATCCTTTGGTATTCTGAAGGTTACATGGCACAAATTCCACTTCCTGAGTCACAGTGGATAATCCACACCCTAGACCACCATGCAGAGGAGAAGCAGCTGGTTTCCATCAAGTCCTTGAAGCGACCAGTACCACAGAAGCCTCCTTCCCCCCACCCCGGAATCACTTATAACAGGTAATAATGGTCATGACTATGAGCCAAGGGCCTTGCAAGTCTTCAGAAGGAATTTTTTTTCCTTAGTAAACTGAATAGCAATTGAAAACAAAGAAGGTTAAGAGCCAATGGACATCTAAGGCATAGTTATCCTATGGAATGAACATACTGCCATTGCCCAAATGGCCAGCTGAAACTCTTCAACAAAATACTTCCCAAGCAGTTTTCTTTCCTGCAGTAATACTATTAAAAAAAGCAGCTTGCTTTCTTGTTCTAGAGATATCAATTGGTTGGGAGATGTTTTATAATTCTTGCATGAGAAACAAGAACAAGCTTGCAGGAGAGCTGTGACCACCACTGTGCCAGAGAGCTATCTGAAGCCACAGAAAACATTTGTTTTAGACAGACCTTTCAAGGAAGAAATCCCACATATTTAACAGAAAAACAACAGTCTAGCATCAAACTACTCCCAATCCCCTAAAATCCTCTTAAAGGATCCTCTTAGCCTTCAGACTGAAGCCACAGGCCTTTAAGCAAGGATTCTTGAGCAGAGATTCATTACTTAGATTGAATTTACCTGCAGATGCTGATCATAAGGATGCTATTAAACTAACACTTACAGAGACATTTCCAAAGAATGCTTGAAAAACCCCTCTTAGAAGGGACCTGGTCAGCATGACAGCCCCTGCTCAAAATCAACATGCTGAGCAGCACCTGCTAAGCCAGGCTGTAGCAGAAATAATCAAGAGCACATGTAGAAAACAAGAGCCTTAGGTGGACTCTCTACCACTATAAGTATGCAAAATGTTTGAAAATTGTAGTTCACTTTTATAACAGGTGAGATTTCACTGGTGTGCAGTAGAGAAAACAGGTGAGAAAAACACCATCCTTCTTTGGTCCTTTCTAGCACAGCTCCCTGAACGCTTCTTCCCCCAACAAGGGATAAACCAGAGCTACTGTCATTAAACTTTCCATATTTTATGTGACTAAGACAATGGAGTGACCACAAGAGCCATCTACAACACATTTAACACAGAAGGAAAGGACTGGATGAACGAGGCAGTAAAGCATTTAAATCCTGAGTCCTATATGCAATTCTCTTTAAGCTGTCAAATTCTGCAGAAGACAGATTTTGCTTATATGTAGCAAAGCACCTCTCCTAACAGGATGCTGGAGAGGAGGCACTACGAAGGAGAAAGCTGAAAACAGCCATTTTCTGAGAGAACTATCGGACAGTTAGAAATAGTCTATAAAGAGTCTTGTACAATACAATTCAGTTAGGTTTGCGTTTTGGTTTGTTTTTTTTTTTTAAATCACTGAGTGAATCAGGAATCTTCCTCTTTCCCACAGGCCCCAAGAAAGTAAGTTGAGCTGCAAGAGAGGAAACATTGTGCCTATGCAGACTCAGTAGTTGTTGAGAGCAAGCTTAACAACAATTAGAAAAAAATCATCTAATTTAGCTACCTCTGGAGTGTCGATGTCTTGTACTGGTGAGTCACCATCATCATCGCTGCCTTTCCTCTTTCTTCTATTTCGCACACTCTGAATTAAGTTTTTGTGGAAGTCACAAATATACAGATGTCTTGCCTAGAAGAGTAATACGGCATCTTTCAATCAAATCCATGTATCTCCCAGACTCAAGATATAAATGCACATAGACAACCCTCCAGCAACGACAGTCACATTAACTGAGTCGAGGAAGCTTTTCTACTGGATTCTTCTAAATAAAGAGCGTGCTATGCTACAGATCACTGCCACGGGCTTGGCCAGAGGACGCTGAAGAGCAACAATCGACTGACTCAGTAGTAACAGACTGCAGAGACACGCGAGTACAACCCTCCCTCCAGCCACTCCTCACAACTCGGGGATCAGGAAGCAAACAAACAAACACACACCAAGCTTTCAGTTGTTCTTTGGAAGGCAAAAAGCCCGCTCGTACTTCCCATCTATATTCCCCCCCCCTCCCCCCCGCCTCCTTTGTTTTACTTCCAACTACCTAGGTGAGGTCAAGCAGCAGGCTTTTTTTTTTTTTTCCCCTTTCCTTTTTGAAAGTTTCCCTTTGTACGGATCTGCACGCCCTCGGAGAACTCTTCGGCGCGTACCAACCCTACGCGCTTTGAAGGCAATGAAAGCACGGAGCTGCGTTTAGGGACCGCGCCTGCAAGGCGAGGAACCCCCGGGCAGGAGGCTGTGGGGCTTCCCTCGCGGCGCACGGAGCAGTCACACCCGCAGCAGGAAACGCTCCCGCGGTACCGGGCATGGGCAAAGACCGCTACAACACGCCTGAGCGTTTCGTTCTGCAGAAACGCGCCCAAAAAGGCCCAGCAGCCGCACCCGAGGCCGGGGGTGTCCCGGTCCCCCTGCCCGGCCGCGCCTGATGGCTGACATGCGGCAGATACAGTGGCAAGGGCAGACGTGCAACACTGCAACACGAGGCGGAGCAGCCGAGCGCTGCCCTCGCCAGGAACAGACACAAACTAATGTGCTGGGAGCCATACAGGCTCCGCTCCCGGAGGAGGAGCACTTCCCAACCACGCTTCTTCTCGCTCCAGAGACACCGGCGGACACTGAGCCGGTGCCCTCGGCTCTTGGAAGGGTGGTAGGGGACCCCATAGACAGACAGGACGGGTGGGTGCTTCTTTACCCTACCCTCTCTCCCGCAAAGAGAGAGCACTTTAAGGTTGTGCTCCTGCGGCGCCGGCCAAACTCCACCGTACTAGGGAAAAAGGGGGAAGAAGACACCACTTCCCCGCCACCAAAAAACAACCCCACTCACCTCTAAACTTTATTAAAAGCCCCCAAACCAACTAAGCCACGGCAGCGACCGCCCGGCGCGGAGCGGGGCTGGGGCCAGACACGCCGCCGCTGGCCGGGCACACACCACCAGGACCCGCCGGCCGCTTTTGTCTGCCTGGCCCGCCGGCGGCGGTCCCGTCTGTTCCCCTCTCCTCGGACTTACGCTTTTGTCCAGCTCGATCTTCACCTTCTTCTGCGAGATGCTCTTCTGGATCCGCTTGCTGAAGCTGGCGTTGCCGGCGGCGCGGCCGCACCGCTCCCCCTCCTCCCGCAGGCAGCACATCTGCCCGGCCCCGGGGCCGCCCGCACTCCCGGCGCTCGCNGGTGGCGGCGACAACAGGGTCCGCCCCGCGCTGGGTCACCTCCTCGGGGGCGAAACCGTTCATGCCCGGCGCCACCTCCGCAGCCAGTAAGAAGCTCAAGGGAGGACGACGGGATCCCGCTCCGCACTAAACTTGCCCGACGAAATGCAGCAGCCCGGCAGGGCGCTCCCCTGCTCCCTGCCTGCCCCCTTTCAGCGGCGACACCGGGGCGCAAGCCCGCCCTCAAGGGCAGCCAGCCCACACGTCAAGAGAAGGACTCTCTCCTCCGGCTGCCGCTGCCCAAGCCCCACGTCTACCGGAGCGGCGATTGCGGCTCCCCGCGGGTCGCCCCACTTCCTCCTTCTCCCCCTGTCATGTGGAGACTCTTCAGCTGTTTCCTATGTAACAACAGCAACCTGCCCGCCGACCCGCCCGCCCGCGCATGCCGGATCCACCGCCGCGGGGTGCCATGGGAAATGCAGTTCTTTTCCCCGCCCCTGGCGCGGCTAGCTTGGCAGGAGAACTACAGCTCCCGAGGTACAGCGCGGAAGCGGGAGCGCGGGCGGGGGACTCGGCGTGCCGCTCTGCAGCTCTCCGGCCGGTGGTGGTGTCCCGGGGTGGTAGTGGTTACGGCGCGGCGCGGCGCGGCAGGGCCCGGCCCGGCCCTGCCCTCCTCTCCCCTCCCCTCTCCTCTTGTTCCCCCGCCGCCAGGAGGCTGAGCCCACCGCGCGAGAGCGGCTGCTCAGCCCGCTTTTTAAAGGCCCCGTCCCCCGCCTCTCTTTGTCGCTCCTCCCCGGCGGCACGGCCGTTGAGGTTTGAACGGCGACCGTACGGTGGAGGCCGGGCAGACGAGGGACGCGCAGGTCTGGAGGAGGAGGCCGGGCCTAGCCTGGCCGGGCGGTGTCTCGTTCAGGGGGCACAGATCGGTGCTGCCGCTTACACGGCCCAGCACGTAAACATGCTTCAGCCAAAAAAGGTTCAGGTGCCTACGCTTCCCCCTTTAGTCCTCCGGCTGCGCCTCTCACTCCCCGTTTTACTTTCCCTAGCTCTGATGTTTCAGTCCCAGCAGCACTACTCGCGCTGCTACTTTGGAATTTTTCTGCGGGTTTGTTGTGTGGTTTTGGGGTTTTTTTTTCTGCCGTCTCGCTGCCTTCCGACTCGGTCTTGTCCCTCGCTGCCTCCTGTCTTTTCCACTGTCTTTGTGACCCATGTCTCACCCGTAGCAGCGAGCTAGGGTGCCTGTGTCCCGCGCGCTCCAGCCCCGCCGGCGGGAGGGAGCTCTGCGGGAGCCTTCGCGGCGCAGCCTCCGACTGGGTCTCGTTAGACCGAGAGCAACTGAAGCTCCGGCCTTTGTTAACAGCTGCTTTTGAAACGTATAATCAGCGGTCTGGCTTGCATTCCTTTAGTGAAGATCTTCGGGGACGAGACGATTTGGAGTGCGAGTTTCAATTCTGTCATTTAAAAGGACTCTTTCATTAATAAAGGTGACTTTAACAACAAAATTGACTGAGAATTGTTTTTGCTAGTGAAAAATCAAGACCTTGCTGTGCACACAATATAGATACTGTGAAAACATTTGATAAAAGTAATTTTAGTTTTGAGACTTTACAGAGCTAGGTAAGAAATGCATTGGCATTGAACCATTTAACAATTCAGCTGTCGATAGCAGAGCAGCAGGAGTACCAAGCTCTGACCTACTATCTTCCTTCAAGCACATTCAAAGTGCACACAGTGAAGGTTGAGCTTTTGCTTTCCTTTTGAATGGCCAAGAATATTCCTTCAAATTCCTGAAATGCTACCCAAGCTGTCCATACTCAGAGCAAAATGATTTAATCACTGAAATATTTGACCATATCACTTGCTGTGTGTTCCATCTTGCAGAACAGGGAGAGGAGTAGTGGGGAGGCCAGTGAATGAGTCGAGGAGACATAGATCTTGCATAAGCCGAAGTTCTGCCTGAGCCAGGAACATGATTACAGTGAGTTTCATTTTGTGCTGCAGATGGCTCCTTAATCTGGTTGCATAACCCAGTATTAGAGACAAAGGGTAGGTCCCACTTCATGCTCCCCACAGTCACAACTGAATGAAAGGTACAGTAAGTGAAGTTAAACTGAGTATCAAGTCACAGACAGCAGTGCTTAGAGAGAGGAACTGGAAAACAGTTGGAAAAAACACTGAACCCTATTTTGTCACCAAAGCTGAGGACTACATAGTGCCTGTGATCAATTCCACACTCTGCTGCTGTACAATCTCAGACAACAGATGTTTAACTCACTTTTTGAGTTTCTTGTAATTTCACACTTTAAAAAAATGCAATAATGTTAAAATAATAATAATTAAAAAAACTTTTTTTACAGTCATCCTCTAAACTGCTTATGAAACTATGTAATGGATGAACAAAGGGAAATGAGTGCTTTCTTATAGTTGTAAAAATGGATTAACAATATAGCAAAATATAAATGGGGGTCTATTATGATCTCTATGGAAAAGGTGTTACATGTGTATTTGAATATAAATATGAACGTAAATGAGATCAAGAAAAAAAATAAAAGCATGTTAACACAATGCAAGTGGAAAAAATTTCTTGTTAAATTAAGACTGAAAAAGTTTAGTTAGCAATTGTTGTGACCAGGAACAGCTGGTGTTCCTAATATTATCTGCATTAGTATCATGAGAGATTTGGAGATTTGTTGTATTTATTACCTATCATATTACTGCTGCAGTTCAGTCTCTGCTTTGCAGCTGTCCCAGGTAGTGGCTAATGTAGGCTGCCTTTGTTTTAGATACCTGGTACACAGCACAAAGTCAAAACAAGTTCCTGAGCTTTCAGACTAAACCAGCCTAGAGTAACACAGCTGCTGTTTGCCTACGAGCTGCTTAACTGGTTCTGCAGGCTTTACAATAGCACACACAATAACACTGTGTTTAAACCCTAAATATATTTAATTTCTATAAAAGACATTATCTGCATGTTATAGAACAGAAAAAAGGAGAAGTTCTAATATATTACCTTAAATGCAATTTTTCAAGATATTGACAGAAACACCAGTTTTGAGAAATTTTCAGCAGCTGCAGCTATGTGTATTTTTATCAAAGTACAAAGAAACTAACTGCTTGTAACTGGAAGACAGTAAAAGAAGTTTTGTTTTGAATTTAGTTAAGCAGTAGTCTAGGTAGTTCTGCTCTTTGTTTTTCATCATAAAGCTCCTACCATATATCTAGTATAAGATGTTCACATGAAATAGGCTGTAACCCATAGCTGTTGTCTGTAGACTTCGTAACTCACATTAAAAATGGTTTTTAAAGCATTGACCTATTTAATTGCCTTTTGTCTTGGACTGTAATCTTTCTCTATAATGAAAAATTGCCAATTAAAACTAGATTTGCTTTTTCTTTCAGCATCTTGCACTACTAGTAATAAAGTTAGGTGATATTAAAATTGAGAGCAGCTGTAACTTGCTTTCATTATTGATCTGGTAAATACTGATTTCTCAGGTCCATAAGAGAGATCCTTTCAGCAGTAATAAATCAAAACCCATCACTTTCCAGAGCAGAATTTTAGTGCCATTAAGGCATATTCCATACAAGAATTTTGGTAATAGCTAGTCTCTGGGGAGAGACAGTACAGCTTCTTCATCCAACTGACTGAATTAAAACTGAGAGCATCACCATATAATACACTTGCATCAGAATGAAACTTTGGTCAGAGTTAAGGTCATGCAACTGTAGTCTGCAATTTCCTCAGCTGAACAGGATCTGTTACAATGGATCCGCTGATGGAAACATTAATTCAAATAAAAGGTCTTTGTTGCATTCTTCCCTTGCTTTGTCCACACTGACAACAGTATCCAGAAAAGCTGTAGAACCTGCCCACAGAAGCCAAGAGATACAGTATGATGTATTAACACTCCATTCACTCATTTTTGGTGCCCATGACATACTTTAAATACATTTATCAGCTCTGTAACCTGGTCTTGCCTGCTTGGTCTTTTCCTTCTATCCAGTATTTGTAGTCACTACTACATAGCTTATTTCTCCTTAGATGCAGTTTACTGAAGAATAAGTGAAGTTAACAGCACTCAAAATTGTAACTGTGGAGCAGATTAGGAACTCAAAAGAGCTTGAAGCAAGGGAGCTATAAAACTTAACAGTCATTTCATGAGCTGAATTATTCAAAGTCCTGGAGTTTATATTTCTTCCCCACAACTGTTATCCACATGTGGCTAATAAATTAACCACATGGACCAACCAAAGTCAATACTGCATAGATCACTGGTTTAGAAGAGTAACAGTGACTGAATCTCTCAAGACAGAATTTGTGGTTTTGTCTGAAAAGGAACAGCGTGGTGTAATGAAAAAAACTGTGACAGCTTATTGTGGAACCAGGCACACAGGGAAGTGCTTTTCCAGGCGTGGATCAGCATTCTTGCGTGGAGCTTTCAGCATCAGCACTGCTATGGAAACCTTCCAGTATCGATGACACTTTCCCTTCCCAGCATCGGTCCTTTCAGTCCGGCGGCAGAGGGAAAACCCGCCCCCGCAGCCAGACACAGGCTCTTCTTCTAAACCCCGAAGATTCAATGTTCTCCCGCAGGCACGCCAAGACCTCTCCCTCCTCCAGGGCTGCTGCATGGCGGGCTCAGCACCTCGGCGGCACGGCCCCCCAGCCCTCGTCCTGCGGTGTAAGGCCGCGCAGCCCAGGTTCCTCGGGGAGATAGCCAAGAGGAGGCTCCTGCCTGGCCTTTACCAGCGGCGGTCGGGGACAGTGCCGCCTGGTCTCGCACCCCCACGCGGAAGCGGGTCTCGCTCAGAAAATACAGCCGGGAAAGCCCAGCGTACTAACTAGCGGCTACTCCTCGGGAGGTTCGGGGAGCCGCAGGCCTACTGCCTCAGCCCCGAGACAGAGAGAGGCACGGCTGCGCTCAGCGCCGCAGTCCGTCCCTCCCCCCAGGCATGAAGATGGTAGCGCCGAGGGGAACCCCACACTGTCCAGTAGCTAGGCCGCAACCGAGGCAGCGGGCAGCTACCCCACCGCCGTGACTCGCGAGACACTGATAGAAGCTTATCACCAGCACCAGTTCTCTAACACTGCTCCTCTCCCTTCGGGCAAGCCACTAACTCTGTGCTCCCTTTGTATTTTTAAACCACGCTACAGCATCCCGCCCGGCCCAATCAAGACGCGCACAGTCCCTAGCAGCCAATGGTGGGGGCCCCCGCGGTTTTTTAAACTGTCTCTCTCCTCCAATCACCGGCCCAGAGGGCTTAGTCCCGCCCCCTCCACTATCTTCACCCCAACCGGTTCCAGCGAGTATCAGCGCTAACAACCCCCTCACGCTCGACCTAGCCGATGAGCTGCTCGGACACTGACGCCAGAACAGCAGCCAGCGAATCCCCGGCGTCCTTAGCCCTACGGGGCGGGACCGCAAGGAGTTTGAACGGGTGCGACAGCCAATCCGCTGCGGCGGGGGGTGGGTCCCCGTGCGCCGCGGGTCAAGTTGCTGTGGCGGGTAGGGCAGTGGAAAACAAGAGATTGTAAGTGCGCCGCCGGGAAACCATTTAGCAGCAGCAGCAGGGGAAGGAGCAGAGCCCCACGCCGCCGCCACCTGTCCCGTACAGCCAGGCAAGGCTCCGCGAACTCTCCGCCGGAGGAGGCCGCAGGGCAGCGTGAGGGAGCCGAGAGGGAGGGAGAACGGGAAGGAGGGGGCGCCGCCGCCAATCGTGGACGCGGAGGAACCGCGGGGTTCCCGGGTGGGCAGGCAGCGCACGTAGGGCTGAGGAGGTGACGATCCCGTTTGGCGGGTGGGGCCGGCTGCGCGGCAGGCAGCCCCGCCAGGGAGGGCTGGGTTGCGGGCTCCGATGCCGTGCGGCCGGCCTTGCTCGCCGCAGGGGGTGAGTGGAGGCGGTGGCGGCGGGAGGTGCTGGGGAGGGGGGGGAGGGGCCGGTGGTCAGGGGAAAGCGTGTTTGGGCGGGAAGGCGCCGGGGAGCGAGAGGCGGGAGCGGCCTGACGCGCGGCTCCGCCCGGCGGTGGATGTACTTCGCGCCGTCGCCCCGCCCTCACGCCGGCACTCCCCTCCCCTCCTCCCCGACAGGGACCCGCCGCCGACCTCGCCATGGGCAAAGGCGACCCAAACAAGCCACGGGGCAAGATGTCCTCGTACGCCTACTTCGTGCAGACGTGCCGCGAGGAGCACAAGAAGAAGCACCCGGACTCGTCCGTTAACTTCGCCGAGTTCTCGCGGAAGTGCTCGGAGCGGTGGAAGGTGAGTGTGGTTGGGCCAAGCCGTGTGGAGGCCTGCCGGGCCGCCCCCGCCCCTGCTGCGGGCTGCTGGGAAAAGATCCCTGGTAGCAGCTGCTGCTTAAGCGTTAGTGGGTCATCAGGCGCTTTATCTGATCCAGACTCTTCTCCTTTCCTCTCCGTGTGGCTGCAGACAATGTCTAGCAAGGAAAAAGGAAAATTTGAAGAAATGGCTAAAGGAGACAAAGCTCGTTATGATAGGGAGATGAAAAACTATGTTCCTCCCAAAGGTGAGAAGAAAGGAAAGAAGAAGGACCCTAACGCTCCTAAAAGACCACCGTGAGTGTTTCTATAACTGAAAAAAGTACTAGTTCTAATAGTCTAATACTAGTTTTAATAATCACTGTCTCTCATTTTAGATCTGCGTTCTTCCTTTTCTGTTCTGAACACCGTCCAAAAATAAAAAATGATCATCCAGGCTTGTCTATTGGAGATACGGCAAAGAAATTAGGTGAAATGTGGTCTGAACAGTCAGCCAAAGATAAACAGCCATATGAACAGAAGGCAGCAAAACTAAAGGAGAAATACGAAAAGGTAAGGTGGTAAAATAATGTTTAAATTTGTAGAGGTCACTGTGAACGCGACTTTTGTTTTGCACTTAAGCCATACGTGGTTCATAATTCTGTTTATGCCAGCCTTTGTCAGGCTTCAGAACGTATGGATAGTTGTTGTGTGGGAGGTACTAGGAACCCTCACAGTGAACCTGGATGTGGTTTTTAGGTTTCTGGAGATCTTGCCCATAAGATTCTTCACTTCCAGAAAATAGGTCACCTGCTTGGTAGAGAATACACTGTCATATTCCAAAGTACTGTGGTCATGAAATTCTTAGAACTGCTTGTATTGTGTGTTTCCTTGCAAAAAGGTGTAAGCATTAAAGTCGCAAGGTTGAAACCTTGCTTTTACACTGTGTTCAGTGTTAAGTTATTGAAGCAGTACAAATTTTTCTGCAGAGTTACAGCAACTAAACAGCAGTTTTTTTGCAGGATATTGCAGCATATCGTGCCAAGAGCAAGAGTGACACAGGAAAGAAGGGCCCAGGTAGGCCTGCAGGATCTAAGAAGAAAGCAGAACCAGAAGAGGAGGAGGAGGAGGAAGAGGATGATGAAGAGGAGGAAGACGACGAGGATGAGGAATGAATTAATGAATGTCCTGCTGTAAAGATTCTGCTCAAAATCCAATATTTTGCTAAGAATGTGAACTCAAGTGCAGCTCATTGTTAGCGTCAGCATAAAAATCTGTACAGAATTGTGTATAGGTAATGTTCTTTGTAGGGAGACCTCTATTTTTAAGGTAAGTAGTAGCTGAGGGCTGCTACAGTTCGGTTTAAAAAAAAAAGTTGTGGAATGTTTCTGCATATTTAATGGTTTTGTGACTGATAGCTAGGTGTTTCTTTATAGCTAAGTAAAACAAAGGAGGTAGCTTCATAGCTGATCTTATATTTTGTAGTATATTGCATTGTAGTACTTTTTTAACAGTTTTGTAATAAAATGTTGTACATGATTATTGTTGTAGTCTTGGTGTTTCTGAGAGGCTGGGTACTCCCAGAATACAGAAGCCCATAGCAGGACAGTGCTTTGCATTGTTCTTAGTCTGTAGCTTTTACCACAAAATTGACAAGTCTCTTGAAGTGTTGACTTCCTGAGTTTATGCAAAAGTTTAAGTTTTGTAACAATTCCCACATGTATTACCATTATTTGCAGTTGATGTTTTCCTGATGCTAGCATTTGCTTGTATCACCTTCTGAGTGGAAAAAAAACCACCACTGATTTTAAGTACTGAAGTTGATAACTAGTCCTGGATTGTTTTTTTTCTTCCCCAGCTACTGAAGCACAGATCTTAAAGTTTTATCTTGTATTAGCTGATAATGAGTGAGTCTTAAGAACTGTCTCTCCCAGAGATTAGGGTCACTGGCCTTTTCTTCTGTCCATACCAGGATAGGAAAGTTGGCTATGAGACAGATGTGGTTAGAGGTATGTCTTCCCCGATGTTCCTTACTCCTTCCCTCTTCCTCTGGCCCCAGTATTGGTGGCTTCTCATAAATTACATAGCTTGCAGAACAGCATGAAAAATATTGGAATGTTATCTCTGCACAGGCCAACAGAATCCTGCAGAAAAGAGAGGAGGCATTTGTAAACAACACCTGCTTCTGGTATGTTCCTGTTTGTGGTGGTATTTCTTGGTTTTTAGGTATTTTTTTTTACTGAACTTNGACCACAAGGGATTTTCAGACTGTGCCTAACTTTTGGTATATTTAAAAGGCTAAATCCTAGATATCTAACAATATTTAAAAGTGGGAAATAGCTTAAGTTTTAATTTGTTAAGATTTGGGGAAGCTAAAGGTGTAAATAGAAGTGAGAAGTGGTTGTTCTGTGTGCAGTTCATCCAGTGCTCAAGAACATTTTCTCCTGTAGAGTTTGCAATCCTATAGCACCTTTATCCTTAACTCAAAAATTCTTCTGGCTGGAGGCAATTCCCTGTCACAGTATGTAGCCAAGACAAAAGTCTCAGTCATTTTCATCACCTATTCAGATTTCCCTGTAGAAATGCACTATCACCTCCCCTCAGTTTTCAGAGTCCCTCTCTCAACAGATTAGTGATGCTTCAAGAAGTCTTTCTGATTATATTTAAATATGTTGCAGTGGAGCAGTAGCATCAGAGTACATTGACTAGTCTGATTATTTGAAATGTTTTTACTTCTGCTCAAGTGTTTTTAAATGGAAATGAAATATAACCCTTCAGGTATCCTAGAAAGCTTTATGGATTTCAAAACTTAAGTATTTTGTCAGAATAAAAGCGTATCTTGAGGTAATTCAGAATAAAGTAGCTCTACTAATACTTGCCTCAGTAAGATAAAAGGGCTTTTGGGTTCTATTTCATTTAGCTTAATGAGCTAATTTAGCTTCAGCACAGCTTCTGCACAAACCAGTGCAGAACTGTCTAACGTTGCCACTCTCTTGTCCCACATCCTAATGATGTTCTGCGAAAAGCCACCCATGGGTTACTTTTGTTTATGAACTCATTTACAAATATATTCTGACTGCTGGAGAGATCTTTATCCCAGAAATAATCTATTGCATTGCTTTACTAGCCTGACCCCAGGCACAGTCTGACAATCCCTTGTGGTCTCCTGTGGCCCCTGGTGCCATAACTGTGCCCACAGCAGAGGGAGCATTAAACTCATTGCCCACGGGAAAGTGTGGGGAGTGATACCCATGTTCCTAGAATCCTTGGATGGGTAGGATGTGCTCATTAGCCTTCTGGCAGTCATCCTAGGAGAAGGACAACTCTGATTCCAAACCCGGGCAGATGGAGCTCCTTTAGCCCTGGAAGGCCTTCCAGCTAAGAGGTTAAACCTCCATCCTAAGGACTTGGCTGCCAGCGTCCAAGCTTGCTAGCCCCTGGCAGATGAACCTTAGGACTAAAGGGTGGGTCCAGCTCTGTGCATGCTGTGTCTCACCTAAAAGAATCCCTAGTGCAGGCTCGAGGGTGCTATCTGCTAT
>VWZO01009230.1:44499-120784 GCA_013396975.1 Bucco capensis | reverse complement strand
GGATAAATAGCAGGTATGAGAGAACAACAAACATAAGAAAGCAGTTTTTAAAAAGTGGAAGTTCTTTCTAAGCCAGTAAAGCAGAAAGGACTTGCACCCTGGAACGCCAGACACAGCAATGTGTGGCAGGGAAAAAGAGTGAGAAAACAGATGAATAACAACTTTCAAACACATCAGAACTAGGAGGCCTGCCAAGCTGTCCTTGGGACAATAGACACTCAAGTAGTAGCAATGCCTAAAGAAGATTTCAGGAAAAGAAAACTTTTTTTTTAACCTTCTAGAGGAGCTTCGGAAAGTTTTCATGACAGAACATTTTAATGGGAGAGGCATGGTGGAGCATCTGTCTCAAATCCAAGTGTAAAAGGTTTTGAAACAAAATGACAGGACAGATGGTATTCATCCAAGAGTTCTAAGGAAACTCAAGGATGAAATGGCTGAACTATGAACCGTACTTAAAACTGCCTTGGTGCTAGAGGAATGGAAGGTCACAAGTATGACACTAATTTTTAGAAAGCATTCTGTGGAGACACAGGGAACTTCAGAGCAGTAATGCCCATAGGACAAGTTGGTAGGAGCCATAGTACAGCTGAGAGCTGCTGAACAAGACTTGTGATTTCACAAGACCAAATCCTGTTCTGTGGACCTGTAAATATTCTTTGAGAAATTCAGTGAACATGAAAGTAAATGAGATCAGGTAGTTCTGGTCTACTTGAGTTTGGTCTGGTCTACTTCTCATCAAAGAAATGAGTTCTTATTGAAAGCCCTGCATGGATAAATAGCTGGTTAACAATACAAAAACAAAATAGCAATTAGTCATTAATTTCACCATAAACCTACCTATGAAAACCCAGAGATTATTTTTGAAGATGGGGTTAATGACTAGTCACTGTTTAACATATACAGAAGCGACTTGGAAAAAAGTGGTAAATGGTGCTGCAAGAAACAGGAGAGCTAACAGCAGCCTGCAGCCTGAAGTGACAGGATAAAATAACCAGCAGGTGAAATATGGCATTAATACCAAGTGTATTACATCTGAATATGTGTTCCCCCAGCACGTGTTAAGGGGAAAAGCAAGCCTAAAGTTTACTTCATGGGTAATGTGGGTGGACAATAAACTACATTACAGTAGTCTGGAGGAGATGCTGCTACTAGAGTAGATAATTCTGTGAAGATGTAATAGATGTTTGCTAGAAAAGCAAATAGCATGTTATGTGTTATTAGGTAAAGAGTTAAAACAAATATTTAGTATTTCCTTGCCATCTTCCTAAAGGAATATTAATTTTTCCTTTTCCTTAGATCCACTTAAAGCAAAACCTGTTTACAAAGTTTGTATTATTTTTCCTAAGCAAAATCTATGGTCTGAAGATCTGCAGAGATTCCTTTGTTGGTTTCTGGGATTTATTTAGTATGTGTTCACAAGGAAAACCTTCATTAGAACAGCTACCTACCTACTGACTGCGGTATATATATACAGGCTTTAAANAAGGCCTTCCAGCTAAGAGGTTAAACCTCCATCCTAAGGACTTGGCTGCCAGCGTCCAAGCTTGCTAGGCCCTGGCAGATGAAGCTTAGGACTAAAGGGTGGGTCCAGCTCTGTGCATGCTGTGTCTCACCTAAAAAAATCCCTAGTGCAGGCTCGAGGGTGCTATCTGCTATCCTCTTTTTATCAGTGTGCTTGGAAAAGGCACTGAGGAGGAGCATGGATGGAGCCCTCGCTGGAGCTTCGTTCGCAAAGCCTAGCCACGACGACGATGACAACTAGCCTGACCCACATCATTACAGAGATTGTTTCGTGTGCACACCATGTAAGCATGAGCTGCAGCAAGCTACAGCAAAGCTCTGCATCAGGCTGATCTGTCAACTGAAAATGATGTCATGGCTGAAGAAAATTAGTCATTTTTAAAAATAGTATTTTCTCCTTTCAGTAAGAAGGATGTTAAATATAGATTAAAGGCAAATGGAAAAGATCATGTGGAAATTACTACTTTTGAATTAGTTTGGAAAACCATGGTATGTCAGGTGAAGGGGTTCAGATAACAGCCATCTGTGAGCACGGCAAGAACTAGTACTGGAAAGGCCTAGTAAGTGATCAAAGTAAATGGGAATGTTCAGAAAAGATAAGGGCACAGAAGAAAAGTTAAATTAGTTTCTTACATCCATGTCCAATATGGACAATCTTATGAAATTACTCACTGGAAACTTTTCACTGGAGGTGAACTGGGAGGTCTGTCCCAAGTCAAAACTAAAAAGCATGCCCAAAATGGTGGCAGGCATCAGGAACACTGCTCACATTGTACTAGAGGTCCAGCATAAATGCATAAAGCAGACCAAATGACCACCCAAAGGAAGACAGAGGTGGATAAATAGCAGGTATGAGAGAATAACAAACATAAGAAAGCAGTTTTTAAAAAGTGGAAGTTCTTTCTAAGCCAGTAAAGCAGAAAGGACTTGCACCCTGGAACGCCAGACACAGCAATGTGTGGCAGGGAAAAAGAGTGAGAAAACAGATGAATAACAACTTTCAAACACATCAGAACTAGGAGGCCTGCCAAGCTGTCCTTGGGACAATAGACACTCAAGTAGTAGCAATGCCTAAAGAAGATTTCAGGAAAAGAAAACTTTTTTTTTAACCTTCTAGAGGAGCTTCGGAAAGTTTTCATGACAGAACATTTTAATGGGAGAGGCATGGTGGAGCATCTGTCTCAAATCCAAGTGTAAAAGGTTTTGAAACAAAATGACAGGACAGATGGTATTCATCCAAGAGTTCTAAGGAAACTCAAGGATGAAATGGCTGAACTATGAACCGTACTTAAAACTGCCTTGGTGCTAGAGGAATGGAAGGTCACAAGTATGACACTAATTTTTAGAAAGCATTCTGTGGAGACACAGGGAACTTCAGAGCAGTAATGCCCATAGGACAAGTTGGTAGGAGCCATAGTACAGCTGAGAGTTGCTGAACAAGACTTGTGATTTCACAAGACCAAATCCTGTTCTGTGGACCTGTAAATATTCTTTGAGAAATTCAGTGAACATGAAAGTAAATGAGATCAGGTAGTTCTGGTCTACTTGAGTTTGGTCTGGTCTACTTCTCATCAAAGAAATGAGTTCTTATTGAAAGCCCTGCATGGATAAATAGCTGGTTAACAATACAAAAACAAAATAGCAATTAGTCATTAATTTCACCATAAACCTACCTATGAAAACCCAGAGATTATTTTTGAAGATGGGGTTAATGACTAGTCACTGTTTAACATATACAGAAGCGACTTGGAAAAAAGTGGTAAATGGTGCTGCAAGAAACAGGAGAGCTAACAGCAGCCTGCAGCCTGAAGTGACAGGATAAAATAACCAGCAGGTGAAATATGGCATTAATACCAAGTGTATTACATCTGAATATGTGTTCCCCCAGCACGTGTTAAGGGGAAAAGCAAGCCTAAAGTTTACTTCATGGGTAATGTGGGTGGACAATAAACTACATTACAGTAGTCTGGAGGAGATGCTGCTACTAGAGTAGATAATTCTGTGAAGATGTAATAGATGTTTGCTAGAAAAGCAAATAGCATGTTATGTGTTATTAGGTAAAGAGTTAAAACAAATATTTAGTATTTCCTTGCCATCTTCCTAAAGGAATATTAATTTTTCCTTTTCCTTAGATCCACTTAAAGCAAAACCTGTTTACAAAGTTTGTATTATTTTTCCTAAGCAAAATCTATGGTCTGAAGATCTGCAGAGATTCCTTTGTTGGTTTCTGGGATTTATTTAGTATGTGTTCACAAGGAAAACCTTCATTAGAACAGCTAGCTACCTAGGAACTGACTGCGGTATATACAGGCTTTAAAACTCAACACAAAAGAAACTGCAAATGGGCATGGAAGGAAATTCAGAAGTTTTGATCTATTCCATGAGCTAATGATCTATTTAACTGTTTCATAACAGTGTAATCTTATCTATCACATTGGCACATAACGTAGTATATATTGCTTAGCAATGGATTATTTGCCGTGGTGGTGACTGTCACTGATCCTGCTTCACTTGCCTCACCATCCACAGCATCTATTTATTTTTCTGTTTGTTTTCTCATTTTGGCTTGTATTTCTTCCCACTTATTGAAACATATGTGTTTTGCCAGCAACCCCTGCACTTCCAAAATTGCTGGGCCTCTCATGTGAGCTGCATCACAGCCCTGCCTGCTTTTCTGTGATCCCATTTGAATCCAGTGTCAAGAATCCCATAACGGAGCCCAGATGTTGAGCTCGCTGCTGCATTCTCCAGTGCACGCAGCTCTTGAGGGACACATTAACTCTGCTACATCTGTGGGATGCACATCAAACTTAGATGTACATGCTGAAAAAGTTGACTGCCTATGCAAATCTCTCTTCATCAGCACATTTATTTGTCACAGGCCAGTACCAATTAATGAGTGAATGTGTATGTAGCTCCAGCTATCCTGACATCAACTATCCCCCACTAGCCTCAGTGCTGGAGAGGCTCTTGATGCTCCAGGATTGAATATGGAGCCAAGCACTAGAGAAATCTTCACAGCCAGTAAATGCAGTGCTCCACCTGTAAGCTGTATGAGCATTCTCAGTGTTTCCTGGTCCAAACATAAATCAGTTCTCCAGCAGGGCTGAAAGAAGATGTTTGTATGGACAAGACCATATCCTTCTAGAAATCCCTTTGAAAAATGTGCTGTGATAAAGTTAGCCAGCCTCCTCCTGCTTTGTTGGACCCTGCAGTGACCTAGCACTAGTTACTACTCCTTTGGGAATGAAGACCTTTAACAAGCCTTCATAATTTTCCTTTTTCTCAGTGCTTTGTCTCAGCAGAGGAGTGAACTGCAGAGACAATGTGCTGCCTCTTCAGAAACTATGAAACTTCTTGTATAATCAGATGGGAGGGATGACCAAAGGCTGCCTAGATACAAACAGCAGTTGGACTATTAAACAGAAAATACTAATTGTAGCTCAGAAAGTGCTTGAGTTGTCTATTTCCAGAAGTAGGGACGATGTTAGACAAGTATCCTTGCCCTGTCCTCTGTTTCTTGACCACACTGATCCTACTGACCACTGAAGGAGACAGGCTACTGTGCCTAGCTGGACTTTGGTCTGATCTTGCATGTACTTTTTAAGTTCTTATGTTAAGCTCAGTTCTTATCCTAAGTCAAAATATTGTTCAGCTTTGTCCATCAGAGACAAATGGTCTGCTACTTCTGGAGCATGGACTCCATTCCTCTCATAATCATCACATGGAAGCTAATGGAATACCTTAACAGAAAAAAAAAATCAAACCAGGAGTGGTTCCTATGTGCAGCTGGGAATGGCACAGTTCAACATTACTTTATCCCTAATAGCTTTACTATCAGTAGTAACCAGACCTCACTATGATACAGGGTTACAGAATTGTTTTCCTTAGCAACACTCCAGACTGTCTTACCTTCACTTGTAGCTGGCAGGACAGGCAGCCCTCCCTTCCATCACTGCGTTCATTAGCTCTGTCATTAGAGATTCCTTGGCATCTTCAGGGAAGCTAGGATTTCAGGGCAATCCTCAGTGCAATTGAGTCACACAAGCAGTATGACTACAAACACTTCCAAAGCTTGAAGTGCTTTTTCTCCTGGTCATCTCTTCCCAAATCACCCTCCTTATGAACCCACAAGTATCCTTTAGAAGGCTTCTACTTTCCTCCAGTTCTACTTTCGTTCATTGTTTCTGCTGCCACAGAAATAAAAATAACAAGAGCTGCAATGAAAAGAGCTGCCTACTGGACAACCATGATGGTCTTCAGAGACTCTGGCAAGAGAGTGTAGCTGTGCTGCAGGCTCAGGATAGGGCTCAGGGTCTCCTGAGTGTACCACACAATAACATGGTGCTTCCCCAGTGGGATTAAATCCTTCCCTGGGTGTAAGCAGAGCTTGCAGAGTCCATCTTTTCACCCAGCAGCTCTCAGAAATGGAGGTACCAGTGCACATGACTCTGGCCCAGCTGTACCTGTTAAGTATTAATGCTGTATCTTATGACAGACCTAACTCAGAGAGAATGCACCCACATGCAGAAGATCCAGAGGACTTTACTGGAAAATCCACCACTGTTTAATGGCAGGGCTTGGTCAAAGATACTCACCTACACTATTTCCCTGGAAAACAGTTCCACAAATTTCAAGGGAAAAGGCTTTATTTTATGCCTATTTCCACTCTAGTGCTTTCAAGAAAGACTAGTCCACGCAGGCCTTCTTCATCTTCATTTGAAGACTGTGCTTTAACAACTGTTAGGGCATGCTGCCTTCTTGACTGACACTCACTGCCACCAGCAGCCCTTTCCAGGAACGTAAAACATCATCTCTCCATTCATTTTCTCTCCCCCTTTCAGGACCAGGACCCCTGTGATGCTTAGCTAGAGGGGTGCTGTTGCCATCATGCACAACTCTGGCATGAGAGTTTGGTTTTGTTTTAATACAAGTTAGTGCTATGCTGCTTCTCCCACCTTTGTGAGATTTTACTCTTGTACAAGAAATATCAAGTTGTTTGAACTGGCAGCCCACCAGAGGCAATTCTGCTTTCACATTGAATGATTGCATTCATGAGATCTGCAAGACCCAGCTAGCCCTCAGCCCTGCACTCCTTAGGATGGGGCATGGTTCTTGTCCCTAAAGCAATCACATTTCCTTTCAGTGTAGTCTATTAGTGAGAAAAAGAAGGGATCTAACACAAAAACATACCTTTCCATCTTTTGATGAACAGCTCTGACTCCTCCATACAGAGTTTGATCCTTGTCACCTTCATTGACCTGTTAACTGAAGGAACATGAATTTTTCATCAGTCACCTAAGATCCATAAGCACTTCTCAAGGATTACTTTTATAAATATAAGCAAGATAAGATTTCAGAACACAGCAAGACCTACTATTCCCATGTTTATAGTAAGGAGAATAACCAGAAACAGAAACACTGCTGATTTGTTTTTCCCTGAGTTATCTATTACAACTAAGCTTACCAGCAGGGAATAAGCAATAAACACTTTTATGAAAAGAAAAAAAAACAACAAAACCCCCTAGTTTGTGTTCAGTGGTGTAGGGAATTTCTTTTGCATGTTCTGAAATCCTCCTCCTTATTCCTATGCCTCCATAGATTTTACACAAGTTGATCTTTTTTTAAACCTAAAGGGAAAATTGTGCTCAATATACAGCAAAATCTACCAATGCATCTTTCATGGTTTTATAGGCAGCAGTTTCTTGTGAAAAATCTCACAGATCAGAGACAAGCACAACATTTTTACATCCCTGGCATAGTATAATAAATCTCAGGCTTCTTGGTCTAGTTTCAGAGCAGTTAAGTTCTTCACTTTTGGCTTTAGGGACTACAATTTTAAGGCAGATGGTATGGAAGAAGCAGAAAGTAAAGGAGATTGACAAGCATTCAGAAAGAGAATGCATTGATTCTAGGATGCCATCAATGAGGAAAGTGCCTTTGGTACTGCCCAAAGGGTGCTGTTGGTTCTCCTGCTGCTAGGATCTCTGGTAATAAAGAAAGATGTACCCCCCTTCCTATCCAACTCTGCTTCAATACATAAAGGGTATTTTCTACAGGAGCCAGCCACTGCTATAGCCCCAGGGTTTTGCCAAGGGAGCCTTTCACAATCCAAACATACACAAGTGCACTGACAGACATGGCTGGGAAACAAGAATCCCATCTGTAAAAAAAGGGCTGTAGATTTCAGCACTTGGGTTTGGTCTCAGGCCAGAACTAATTTAATTAAGAGTATACTCTTTTGCTAAGAAACCTTCTCAGAAAAAATAAAATAAATGTTTGATTGAAACATGTTTGTTGGTAAAAACGTAAGTGGACTAAGAAAATATAAAGTCAAAACACCATCAACCTTCAGTAGTGACTTTTGGTTCTGACCTTTGGGTCCACTTCTTCCTTATCTCTACTACTCACCTCTGATGAGGTAACATGCCTAGTGGACAAGCTGAAAGCTGTAGGTGTTACTTACTTGGATTTTAGTAAGGCTTTTGATACTGTCTCCCACCACATTGTCCTGGAGAAGCTGGCAGCTCATGGTTTAGCCAGGTTTACTCTTTGCTGAGTAAGGAACTGGCTAGATGGCTGAGCCCAGAGAGCAGTGGTGAATGGAGTTCATTCCAGCTGGCAGCCAGTCACCAGTGCTGTCCCCAGGGCTCAGTGCTGGGGCCAGCTCTGTTCAACAGCTTTATTAATGATCTGGATGAGGGCATTGAGTGCACCTGACACCAGACAGGAGGGAGAGTCCATCTGGTTGAGGGCAGGGAGACACTGCAGAAGGACCTGGATATGCTGGATCGGTGGGATAAGCTTCAACAAGGGTCTTACACTTCAACTCCATGCAACACTATAGGCTTGGGGAAGAGTGGCTGGATTGCTGCCTGACAGAGAAGGCCTGGGAGTGCTGGCTGGTAGTTGACTGAACATAAGCCAGCAGTGTGCCCAGGTGCCCAAGAAGGCCAATAGCATCCTGGCTTGTATCAAAAATAACCAGGCAACTCTCAGTGGAAAGTTCATTTTTCATTCCACTCTGAAAAAAAACCTGAGTCCCCACAGATGCAACAAAAGGTACCTAGATAAAAAGTAAAATAAAACACTTTTAATATTTGTAAGTTTGAGATAATGGGCTCTGTAGAAAGATAATAATCCATTTTTTACTCTGTAAAAGTATAGTCAACTGAAAAATTAAAATATTTTATTTACTTCACCTAAAAAACAAGCAACCCATAAGTAAGATATACATAGGTTTCCCAGATTTATCCCTAATAAATTTTTTAAAGATTTATACAATTTCTACAGAAACATACAGTGTATCAAAATCTGCATAAATCAAATTTACAAAATATGTAGAAATGCATAGTGATATTATTGTCAACTTACAAAGCAAGAATATGGGAATTATTTTTTTCCAAGCCGGCTATAGTAGGAAAAAGTCATTAGAGCAACAGCTTCTTAGGAGCTCATGTGTTGTAAGGTTTCAGTCTCACACACAGATTCATATTCACATACAGCATCAGCTCTCAATGAATTGCACAACCCACCCATTTCAAATGCACACCTGCACAATTTCTGTGCCACTCTTCTTTCTCTTATGCATAGTTGTATGATTAAATTAATCTACCCAACACACAACAATGGAGTCAGTTTTCATACACACAACAAACAAGTACCAGCACACACCCTTATTGTCCTTTTTTTCCAGTTTCTCCCTCCTTTATTTTCTGGTTTTCATAGCTCTGAAAGGATAGATGAAAAGTTTAAAGAAACTAGAAAAGATCCCAAACTAAGGGTTCAGCACAGACAGCCCTGTAAAGACCAATCTCTTGTTACCAAGTGTGATATGTAACATCAATGGAAGCTGCATGCAATGCTATCCTAGATTCCAGGGAACTCTTTAGTCATATTTAGTAGTGTGACATGTTATAGGCATAACTCTTATGAAATCAGTACACTGATGTCAACATTTAACAGTCACAAAATCTGGAATTAGGAAGTGAGGATAAGTCATTTTTACTCCACCTCTCTTCATTCAAAGCAAATACTTCTACTCCTAAGGGAGTTAACATCAACTCCTTTATAGAACTTTTTAAGGAACTACTTCTTCACGTTCTATTCTGTACATGATAGCACCAGGTGGTTGTATTTTGTGTTTGTAATCCCTCAGGAGAAGTTTCCAATGACAAAAATAAGAAGAAAATTAGTATGCACAAATGTGGTTTCAGGATTTCCATTTCTATTTTCAAAACTAATTCTGACATCCAAACTAGCTGACAGATGTCCTTCTAAAGAATTGCACACATTTGTTAAGAAGCTGGATGTTTTTTCCTAATTAAACGTTTTAGTCCACCTCTAAGTGATTTCCATTTAAAATAACAATATAAATGAATCATTAGATTCTTTCTAAGTTCTACATAATTGTGCAGCTTTTTTTTTTGTAATCGTTTTTATGTAAGGCATGGTTTAAACAAGCAAGATAGTGCTTAAAGATTCTTAACTGGAATCACAAGGGTGCTTATTTCCACCAAAATGTAACATATCAGCACTAAACTTGACACTGAGCTCTTCCTTGCACCATACAAAGCTTCCAGTCAAAGCAGAGCAGCCAAACTGGCAAGAGAACTCTGCCTGCAGTAATACAATGATGACATGGGGTGGTACACTTGGTCCCTACCCCTGGTGACAGCTCAGAAAGATCTACTGTACCATTTCCAAGAAACACTTTTCTTGTGAAAGAGAGAAATGAAAGAGGCACTAAATATGTTGAAATTCACCTTCCAAGAAAGCAGCATGACTGTGAGAGAAGGCCACCCTGGCTAATTACCTGTGGCAGTGCTTAGTAAGATGTAAAATTAAATAAACATATACAAGAGGTTGATAATCACCAAGTTCTATGAAAATCTGGTTACTCCAACCTTTTCAAGTGTGTGTAAAAAAACTGCCTTCAGACCCCTGAGTGTAATCCAAAGAAGACAACGATGCTTTTAACCATGTTCCCAAGAAACATAGTTAAGAGCACGTTAATTTACCAACGTCTTAAAACAAAAGATGTAAACATCTACAGAGTTTAAGGTAAAGCAGTTTTGTAAACATTAACTGCGGATGATAATGTTATTGTAATAATCACAGTTCATCTATGTCCTTCACCCAAGCCAGGAGGCTCGTAGCTGTACAAAGTTAAGAATTGCAGCAGTTTCCAGGCTATGTTCAGTCCTCTACAAATTAAGATGTCAGTAGGTAGGTTTTGTCTGTCTACACACTAAGGATGTTGTTCATTTCCCATTTTTGTGTTGCTTTACTGGAGTCACACTCTGAAATGAAAACTTGATGGAGGACTTCGGAGCGATCCAAGCACTTCCCTGATGGAATGTGAGTAAATCTGTGCAGATTCTGGAAAACAAAATCATCAGGAACATGTGTTGGGTTTTTTTGTTGTTTGGTGCTTGTTCTTTTAACATTTTCTTCACAACTGCAGTATTGCTATTTACAACACTAAGTTTCAGGGTCTCAGAACAGTTTTATACTCACTGCACTATTTGTTAGCCTTCCTGTGATTTAATATTGGATACCTATGGGTCCACTTGAGATGCCTCCTGCTTCTCTTAGGCAACAAACTACTATGAAAACGAGCAAAAATGTGTCTAAAAATCTTCAGTCTTTTTATCCATCCTGTAACCAAACCAAAAGATCAACTCTTGAGGATGGCTCTATGAGAACTGACTTCACTGGGCAGACCCCCCTTCAGTTAGCCCTCACAGAAAGCAAGTGCAGAACACCAACATTAACCACAATGGGCTAAAAATAGGCACTAACTTTGCTCCCTCTTTTAGAAGAAAGAGAAGAGGCTATGAGAACAAGTCTGGCCTCTGGAGCAACAGGAGGCTGCTGAAGTAACCGCGGACCTATTGTGCCTACCATATACAGACTGAGACTCACACATTTGGCTCCTTCCACACCCCCCATGCTGCCATGCCTGAGTCTCATGCATTTCTAAAGCAGCCTGACCCTCTGCACCTGATGCAGCCCTGACTTGCTGACTGCTTGCATCTAGTGGGGATAGCAATGGAGCAGAGGCAAACACCTGGCCAGGCTGGGGGTCTGCTGCCCCACGGACCCAGCTGCCCCTAGCATGGGGACCTTCCCCAGCCCTGCCCCACGGACCCAGCTGCCCCTAGCGTGGGGACCTTCCCCAGCCCTGCCCCACGGACCCAGCTGCCCCTAGCATGGGGACCTTCCACAGCTGGCAGACCATGGCCAGCACTGTTCTGGATGTTTGCTTACAGGCCCTGAAGCTCTGCTGCTGCTCAATGCTCAAGCAGCACAGATGTTAAGCTCACCAAACTGGCAGACAAATGTTCACTCCAGAAATAACCAGCCTACCAATCGGGTAAAATCTCCTGGCAGCTTTCATTTACATGAGGCCACAACATTTTTCAGCAGTTCTTAAGCATTTCATTGCACAGCCCCTGCTCTTTAGAAGAAATGGTCATACCCTCTGTACTGCACAGCTGAGTGTGCCAAATTTCTAGTATTTGCTTGGTTACACACCCTTGGTGGTCCTTTCAATCTCACCCCCATTTTTTTTCCTTCTGGAGCCCAGTCAGGGTTTTGTTCTACACTCCAGATCATGCCTACTAGGCTCCCTTATAACTTGTGGTAATAAGCAAACAATTACACAACTTGGTACCACTGTGGAGGAAATGGATCTTCTTGCATGAAAGAAATGCTTAGAGAGGAGTCAAGGAGTATGCTGGGACACACTTGAATGGCTGGAGAGTTAACAAGTGCTCTATGTTATTCCAGTGTTAAAGCACAATTTGGCAAGAACCAAAACACTGATAACTGGTTTTTAAATTTCAGGTTTAAAAGAATTTTGTTTATCTATAAGGCACAAGAAAGCTGGGTGGAAATGGCATTATGGTGCTTGGTATTTCCATGCTCTATGCAAAGACCAGAAAAAGTGGAGTGGCTTCAAGGAGAACAGATTTCACAGTACTCAACAGTGTCTACATCTTTCAGACAAATGCAATCCAGATAACCAGCTGCTATTATTATTTTCAGATACACATAAAATAGTAAGAAGAGGTGCAAAACACCAGGATGCAAATCCTAATTTCTTTCCTGCTATATAT
Source organism: Bucco capensis (assembly GCA_013396975.1). NCBI lineage: Eukaryota > Metazoa > Chordata > Aves > Piciformes > Bucconidae > Bucco > Bucco capensis. The sequence continues at coordinate 108,140 of VWZO01009230.1, read as the reverse complement.
CTGTTGCATACCTTGAAGTATTGCCAATCCTTGTATTCATTCTGGTTACAGTGTGTAATCATAATTTTGGATCCATCCTGTCCTTTAGTTAAGCACTGATCATACTGCATGAGTTGATTAGCTTCATTGATCCGGAAAAGCTAACAGAGAAAAAACAAAAACCATCTTTTTAACAGCTGACTCAAAAAAAAAGAGTTTTTTTAGAAACACTGAGAGTACCAACAAAACTACATCACTCAAAACATTCTCTGGTATCATTACATCTACCTATCAGGAGGATTCTTTATTTTACATGATGTGATGCACTTTTACTATCATGACATTCAATTTCATGGATAACCTCTCTGCAGAATTTAGAAGGCTAAGAAACTTATCTAGCAAGACAAAAATGATAAAAATATAGGTATTCCTATTCAGAAGACTTCTGAAAGTGTTTGATTAAAAGCTAACGGATGGTCTGGTAGCAATTCCCTGGTCCTGGATAGTAATTTCATGTGAAGACAGTAAAACCCTGGCATTTTACTCATGTAGGAGATCAAACTAATACTAATCCATTAGCGTAAACCAACTTTGTGAAATAATTGACCCAAAGCAAGTAAAAAAGGTTGTTTCCTGAAGGATTAATTATTAAGTGAAGGTAAGTGATGAATCAGCAGTGATGCTAAGAGCTGCAGTTATTTTAATGCAGAGAAATGGCTTCTTTAAAACACCATCCTTGCTTCCTCATACACCTGCTTCACTGAGGAAGACATTATGAATTTGCCTTCAATTTTGTACTGTCTGTGTTTGAAATTAAATTCTCAGATTACAATGTCATTATGCTCATGGAAAATCCCTAACTCCCATCTTTGTAGCTGGCACCTAAGTGACTTTACAGAAAACCAGCCTGTTACCACTGACAGCAAGCAATTCTCCTTCAGACTTGCCTTCAAGCTCCTTACCTGATTTCCTCCCATTCTGTGGCACGGCCCAAGCTCAACAAAGCCACCGTTGGTGTGCCCCATGCTGTCAATGCAGTAAGCAGTTTCAAAGCCTCTAATCTGGAAAAGAGGTTTGGCACTCTAAATTAGTCTCAAGGTGCAAGGGAGTTCAGCAATTCCAACTTATCTTCCAAACCAGAAACAGATGCCCCCAGGAATCGCAGTCCCTGGAGGTAAGAGAGAAAGTCTGGAGGAAGGAAGACACTCCCTTAGACAAGGATTGGGCTAGAGGTCATTGAGGCAAGATGGATGGTCCCATCTTGTTCTTCATCAATAAGCTGGATGAAGGGATGCAGTATGCCCTCAGCAAGTTTGCTGGTGATACAAAACTGGGAGGAGTGGCTGACACACCAGAAGGCTGTGCTGCCATTCAGTGTGACCTGGACAGGCTGGAGAGCTGGGTAAAACCTAAGGAAGTAAATGTAGAGTCCTGCACCTGGGGAGGAATAACAGCTTAGGGGCTGAGCTGCTAGAAAGCATCTCAGCAGAGAAGGACCTGGCAGTCCTGGTAGACAAGTTAATCACAAGCCAGCAATGTGCTCTTGCTGCCAAGAAGGCCAATGGTATTCTGGGGTGCATTAAGAAGAGTGTGACCAGCAGGGCGAGGGAGGTTCTCCTCCCCTTCTGCTCTGCCCTAGTGAGGTCATATCTGGAGTACTGTATCCAGTTCTGGGCTCCCCAGTTTAAAAAAGACAGGGAACTACTGGACAAAGTCCAGTGGAAGGCTACAAAGACGATTAGGGGACTGGAGCATCTCATGAGGAAAGGCTGAGAGACCTGGGCCTGCTTAGCCTGGAGAAGAGAAGACTGAGAGGGGATCTTATCAATGCTTATAAATATCTATAGGGTGGGTGTCAAGAGGATGGAGCCAATCTCTTTTCAGTGGTGCCCAGTGATAGGTGAAGGGACAATGGGCACAAACTAGAACACAGTCAGTTCCATCTAAACATAATGACAAACTTCTTTACTTTGAGGGTGATGGAGTACTGGAACAGGCTGCCCAGAGAGGTCATGGAGCCTCCTTCTCTGGAGTGTTTCAAAACTGGAGTGGATGCCTTCCTGTGCAACCTGATCTAAGTGAACCTGCTTTGGCAGGGAGATTGGACTGGATGATTGTAATGGAGCCAATGGGAGCATTNTTGGACTGGCTGATCCCCAGAGGTCCCTTCCAACTCCTACTATTCTGTGATTCTGTGATCTGACTGATACAAGACAAATCTCTGTGTGAAATTTAATGACTGATGTTAACTGTTCTGGTAGGTGGAACTTCAAGCTGCCCATGCTAATTTGCAGGCTCTTACATGAGTTAGGAGTACACAGACAAAGCTAGAATTGCAAAGCTCATTTCCAAATTAATGACATCAAAGTGTAGGACTTTCAAGTATTCTAATTTATTCAATCTCCTATCAAAGCATGTTCAGTCTCCCAAGGTTTCATAACTAAAGCAGGAGCTAGCTAAGTTGCTGTTATTTTTTGAATGAGAGAAATGAGCTGCAGAGAAGTTGTGCATGGCAATTATTAATGGCAGCTAGGCACACCTCATGGACCTGGCTGCTCAGATGCACCTTCTGCAGCAGCAATTATAAGGAAAAAAGAGATAAAATTGATGAGGGACAGGTATAGGGATAAAGAACATAAGTCCTGTCAGAAAGCATGCCTCAACTGCTGATTATCCTATTCCCATCCCAGACAAACAGCTTTACAAAAGCTTTATGACACAAATAACACTTTTTCCAGACCTATTTTCTTTGTCAGAGCCTCCTTCTTTGTAACGTTAAAAGAAAATCTGGAGGACTAAGCTCAGACTGACTTCCAGAGAGATTGTTAGGGAAGATGGATCCTGCATTTGGAAATGCAATTAGTGTGCTGTTACAAAGGGGAGGGGGGGATTTTCTCAGATGTACAATAACTAGCCACCAGTGAGAAGAATTGAAGAGAACTTCAGTCAAGTCTGTGCCCTTCTGACTTTCTTGTTGTTTCACCAGAGCTGCTTGCTTTTATCAGGGACAATTTTCCACAAGGTAGCCATTATTATTTTATTCTCTTCAGATATTTTCACCTCAGTGAATAGCAATACATAACATGCCTTCCTATCTCTTTATGTGGATTGGGAGGTCTAAGGCTAATGACTATATTAGCCTTGTCCTAGCTTTTTAGGTAGGAAATAAAGGTGGCATTGTTCACCTGGTCCCTCAGATACAAGACTATTTGTACCTCCCTTCCACTATCCACTCACTCTGTATCACTAATTCCTCAGAGAAATTAAGAGAGAATGCTTTCTTGGCCATAGGAGACAGTATAGATGTGTATTTTCTCTTTTGAAGTTACAAAACAACTCCATCCTATCTTGGGATGTTAAATTTGGTGAGACACACTCATCCTCTCTGCTGCTACTGAGATGATTTTCTCATTTTGCCTCCACAATCTGCAAAAGTGAAATTAATACGAGAGACAGGGCAAGGCTGGAGCCAACTGAAAAGGGCAAAAAAAAATCAAATCGATCTGAAAGCATGCAGGAAACTTGCAGTAAGAACTCCTCAAAGTGTGGGCAAAATGCCAGCCCAGGCAGTGTTGAGTGAGGTGTTCTGTTCACCTGGCCACATGCTGTCTCTCTCTGGCAACTGTACAACAATGCCAAATTTGAAACCACATTCTAATGTAGCAAAGTTCTACTCATATACACTAATGCTGGAAATGGCTGTTAAGGAATCCTGTCAAATTATTACACGCAGATAAGGGATTTACTTAGGCTGCAACTGTCTTACATCCCAGGTTAGCAAATATAGGCATAATGTACTCCATCTGGTTTTCATTATCTATTCTCTAGGCCTTCACAGAAAAAGATTTTCTTCTATTAATCTTTGCCAATACTCCTACACACAGGATTCATATTTTTCATTTAAAAAAATCCCTAAATTCCAATGACGGAAAAAAGAGCTTTAGACACAACTGAAGACAGGACTACAGATAAAATCTAACTAGGAAGCCAACTAAAAAAAAATTAAAAAATCACATTTCTTAAAGTATATAGACTTTTTTTTCCCTAAGGTTACATCTCTGTAGGTCTCTGGCTTAGTACAGCAGTAATCAAAGAGCCTGTTCTCAGATTGATGGCAAGCAACAATCACTTCCTTTCGAATTCCTGATTTGTAAAAAAATGCTCCTAAGTCAAACACAGCTTATGTGCTCTACTTACCTCTCCCCAGTCCACATTTTTAGGTGGTAAGGGGTAATATGAAGTTATATCATATGCTATTTCTTCCATAAACCACTTAAAACTTTTGCAGTTGTGATCCTCACGGAATTTTTTCAGCTCAGATATATCTCCATAGGGTAGTGCTTTTGTCTCTGGCCGACTGGCATAGAAGTAATCTTTGTATTCATCCCACCACACTTCTACAACTCTGACATAGTTCTGGGAAGAACAAATGACATGCTTGAAATCATTATAGAGCACTAATAATTTGTCACCTTCAGCAGATTATATAAGACATGCATATTATTATACAAGACACACATATTATTATTATACAAGAGACATGCTTAATAGGAGTACAAAGTCTTTCTCTAAATTTAGAGAATCTCTATTTGAAAATAAAGACTCTTCTGCTGTGTGTGCAATAAAATGTTACAATCATCTGCAATGATGAAGTGCAGAGCTTGCCATTTTCCTAGGTGTCATTCACTGCTGCTTAATGCAGCCACAAAGGTCTGAATGATGCTAGGCTACAGCACTCACCAACTCAGCCAAGGATCACATCCTCTCAAGCCAAAGAGGGAATTCAAACCCATACCAATCATCTCCAGCATCGGTTGGGCACAGTGGAGCAAAGCCTTGGGGTACTGACAGTAATAGGAAATGTGATTTGTACCTCAAAGATGGGGAAGGGTGAAGCAAGAAGATAGGTTTCAGGAATCTCTACTCTTAGAAACAGTGAGTTTGGCACAAAGATTTCCTCCTGTGGGGATGACTGTCTCAGCTTTAGACACTCAATAGATTTGGATGAAGCACTCAGTGGTTACTGAATTTAAATCTATTTATCTGAAACTGTTGTTCTCCAAATAAAAAAAACACCATCAAGGTTGCAGCAAAATTGTACCTTTAATGTAGGAGAAGACCCAACATACACAGGGGGTGGATTGCCTTGCCAGCCCTGGAGACGATAGATGTGTCCAACACGAGAACAGGGAACAAACAACAGCTTACCCCCACACTGCCATATCTGCAAGTTAAAAAACAAAGACATTATTAATATATATGTAGAGGAATTTAAGACAAATAAGTAAGAAATTATGGAAGAAGTGTCAACTACTTTTCTTACCACAAAAACTATGTGATACATTTAAGTATTTTCACTTCAGATGTAAGAATAAACCTAGCCAGTCTCTGAAATGAAAGGCTGTATTGAGTACATCTTCATCCCAGACAAGAAATGACTCAACTATATTATTTTTCAAAAAAGCCTTTAAAAAAAGTTTGCTATCTCATTCCCTTACTATTTTAAAACAACAGTACACAATGAATGAGTGGAATCTGGAACTGTGTAATTTTATTATGACAGTATTAATAATATTTTCATTTTATTAAAGCAATTCACATACCATCACCAAGACAGGTTTTGATTAGATACCCATCACTTTTATGTTTTTCTTAATAAGGCTAGCACGAGATAAGGATGTCTTTAGTACCCCAATGTTCCAAGTACCAACAGATATTTTCTTTAACTACAGTAGCTGAAAATAAAAAATGAGTAAATTATTTTACCATTCTGAAATTCCCTCCCTCCCACATGTCTTTGGACAGTCTATTGATGGGGAGAAGAAAACACATCTAAATCTAACTCAATTGCTCATAGTTTTGACAAGTCTGAAATGTAGCATCAAATCCAAACTGAAGCTAACTTTAGGGATGTTCCAAATTAGTCTGAATTCCAGATTAAAAGTATGACTTAACAGTATTAGGAAAGATGAGAAGAATAGTTTACCTCTTTCACTGTATTATCATACTAATTCTCTTAAGTGTCATCCAAACCTCCCATAGCTACTCAAGACCATTCTATTTGCCATCCAGGAGACAGCATGCAAGAACTATCAGTTCCTTAGTTCTTCCCAGCATTGATGTGATCTACATGAAACCAATCTGGTGTCTCTACATAAACAGAACTTAAATTACAATACTACTGTATGTAATTTCAATCATGATTGAGCTCTGTGCAAGATTGAGAATTAGAAGGATAAAGCCTCTGTGTAAAAACCTCAGCATCTAACCTTCTGCACATGGATTTACAGTTGAGCAAGTGCTCTCAGAGGTTTTGTCAAAATCATGAATAGCAAGAGGAACTAGGGGAGATTTGAATGTACTTCTAGTAGAATTCAGCTATGATTTTAGAGATCACTGAAGATATTAGACATCTCCATTTTTGTTTGTTAATTGAGACAGATTCCTGCTGCCTGCCACTTGTGTCATTAGGAATACTGAAGCTACAAGAAGCTAATGATTATCATCATAAGTTTCCTGCTAACTGAAGAGCATCCATATGCCTAGGAGTGAAAATAAACATCTTCTGTAGTGACCCTGAATTATGCAGTTAGTATTTCAACTATGATTTCTCTTGTAAAGAAGTTCTTGAAAATTTGAGAAGTATATGAGATCATTTTTCACCCATAAAAATAGTAGGGAAGAAAAAAACCAGGGCAGATTACTTTGTGTTGCATTGTTAAGTGCTTAACAGGCATCTATGGATAAATGGAGTGCTACTTGTTCTTTATAATCAGTTTCATGAAAAACAGTATTTCTCTATATTCACACAGTTCCCCCCCTCTCAAATTTGCCAGTCTGGTCAGATGAGACATTTAGGGACGTGTGTGATCCCAAACCACTAAGAAAATCTAGACTCCTCAGCATTTGGGGCTCAGCACTAGGCTGCTTCTCTGAACACTTCTGCCTCAAAGCCTGGGAAGAAACATTGAGGACACACATCTCACAACAAAATCTTGTGGGCTTCATGAGGCAGAGATGGTGCAAATCAGACCTGAACTCCAAACAGAAGTATTTACAGAAAAAAAACCCTACTAAACTGAATTAGTTCTCCATTTTTGGTGTTACCTTGTAAGAAATTTCAAAGTTTTCACCACCCCAAATTTGAAGCCCTGGATCATAGAGACCTAGTTCAAAGAAGAAATCACGTTCAATGGCAAACAATCCACCAGCCATTGCAGGGGACCTGAAAGAGGAAAACACGGTAACTCCTTCTGCCAAAAGCATATCATCCTTGCAGAAAGCATTATTTATGGAAACAACTCACTGTTAACACATAATAAAGATTAGAGAAATGGCAATACACTGAAAAAACATAAAGCTTTGTCATCAGCTTCCAGCAATCTTCTGAAGTGACATCTGCATCATTTCTAGTGAGTTACACTTCTTACGTTACTTTGTTTTTTAATTTAAGTATACAAAATTTTGGTAAGAATTATCCATTCAGCCAGCCAGCATGCTTCTACTAAAATAAAAATAGGTGAGAATCAGTGTGACAAGACATTTCTCTCTTGAAAGTTGTTTAAGTTTTTGAGATAAGAGATTAGACTGCATAGCAGACTTAGGTTTACATTCTGAGGAGCTGCCACATTGAAACTTATTGTCTATTTAAACAAGCAGTAGCCTTTTTCCAGCTAAATTGTACCCTTCTGGCTCTTCCTTGACCACTGCCATATGAGACACTTTTTGTTATAGGTCAAGAGGGCCTGAGTCAAGTATACAAGGTTTCTATTTTGGTTTAGTGATTGGTGTGGGGTTTTTGTTTGTTTGTTTTTCTTTTAAGGTTTTTTGTTTGTTTGTTTCTCTTTTTAAATGGCTTTATATATCTCTCCATGTATGCCAAGGTTCAATCAGCAAATTTTAATGTGTCAAAATGATGTTGTGGTCTGGATTAGAGGATTTTCACAGAATAGCTCTAACCAAAATTTTATCTTTGTCAGACTGAAATAGAGAGTAGGCTATGTTAAGCCATTTCCAGTGCACATACAAAGCATTTTTTACCTTTGGATCAATAAATATACAAAACCCCAAATGCACACAAGCTGGAGTCCCTACTAAGTTGGCAATTAAAAAACCAAAAAGCTACCAAGGAATAAAAAAGTGATTTCTTCCTGACTTCAGATAATCTGCAGCACTAAAAAGAGAAGGATCCAAGAGTCTAGATCACTTTGGTGAGCCAAGTAAAACACAAAAATATTCCAAATTATTGAGAAATGGGTCACTTCTAGCACTATTCAATCTCCTCATTCCATTAGATTCTTCAGTTAGTGGTGCTCCTTTTAACAGCAGTGATTATGAATTTCCCTTCTGCATATCTATGTCTGAGGCAGAACTGCTTAAGAAAAAATAACCTGCAGGGTTTACAAACACCACCCCCCCCTACATAGCAAGGGCAGGGCAACAACAAAACCTGAGCTGCTGAGCTAAGTAAAATGGTTATCAGTTTAGTTGCTCACCAAGTCACCTCATTAGATGCTGAATTACTCCTACTGTCCCTTTCTGCCTGTCTGCCTACTGTATTTTCTTCCAGTGCTGCTTTTGCATCACAAGGCTTCAAAGGAGGCCAGCAGGGAGATGCACATTGCATAGCACAACCCTGTGGCTTTCCTGGGTTTCTGGTTTTCCTCAGCTCCATAAAGCCTTGGCAAGTGTAGAGGCCTCAGATGTTGAAGTTTCAGTCTTGGCCTCCAACATGCTGTCAAGTCTCTTAAAGAACACAGTAAAATCCACATAAGCTCACTAGTTTATTTTACAGGATATGAAGAGGTAAGCATAATATTACTGAAAGAAGGATTCAGTCTTGGGGCAATTCTCACATTACAAAAAGTTTGTTTCTGCACTTTAAGCTGTTGAGGGTTTTTTTTTTTCTTGTTTATTTTTAAACTAAGCAATCCTGGCTATGGTTTGAGCAAGACTTTTACTTGGTCTTACTTGCCCTGTTATTGCTGCAACAAAATACATACAGCCTGGATATAAAGATATGCAGGGGATGTCTCTTTTTAAAAGAAGTATTTTAACTCTAAAAGTATTATTTAAAATAGAGCCATCTTTTAAACCATTCTAAGAACATATGTTCTGTGTTTCTGGGAACAGTTTAAAGGATTTTAAGACCTGTTTGGACGGTAAACACAGAACACAAGAGTGATGTTTGAAATAGTTTATCCCCCTCTAAGCAAATATTAAAGTTCCAATGTGGACAGCCTTGTCAGAAAACAATATTATTTATACTGTATACAAAACAGATCAAAGCTTCATAATTTCTTTGCATGTGTTGCCATTTTAGCAGGGAACAATCACGGTGAGGATAGGGAACTACCAGCATCAGTTCTTACAATGTTTAAATCATATATAAAAGCAATAGAAGACATTAGAATCTGAAGATGTGAGGATTGCTTTCAAATATAGTAACACAATTAGTTAAGTGTGAAGGGGAAAATAACAAAAACCAGCAGAACCACAGTCTCCTAGTCTTGAAAAGCCATACGGAAACCTGAGTTTCTAGCTAGTTTCTGTTTGCTGGGAAGGAAACATAACCTCCTACAAATGTAAGAAAAAGGTGAGACTTCTGTGAAAGTTATTGGAGTTTTCCCAGAAAATAAGGTGATGATTATTTCTTTTTCCTTAATTTTTTTAAAACGTTCTAGGTATTAGATTAAAACCCCAAACACACGGAGATACTAGAAATTATCTAGCAGAGATCTTCCATAGTGTGCTGCTCCGTCAGATGTGATCTATTATGAAGCAAGTGGGAGAAATATGACAAAAAGGGATTTTTGGATGTGCAGGCATAATCCATGAGCTGTATGCATGCATCAAGACAATGAGAGCAAGCTACAGTTTTTCTGTATTATCAGCTATTATAAATACTCACAGCATGCTCATTACTTCAAATCAAAGAGTTAAATAAGCACCGTTGTTTCCAACACTATTTTAAAGAAAAGTCATAGCTAAATAAAGTTTTCCCTGGAAACAGTCATAGAATATTTTGCAAAGAAAAAACCCCTGCCATTCTAAAGTGCACCCTATCAACCACACACGAGCAGGAATGGAAAGGGAGCACAAGGTAGCAAAGGTATTTTGAGTAAACAGTTGTGGCAAAAATGTCTGATTAAACAAAGCAGCTGATGTGGTTAGAAATAGGAAGATTTTCAGGCTAGAAGTACATGCAAGTTTTAGTGGATCAATATTGACTTCAGGGGAGAAAAAGGAATGGGTAAGTGATTTAGTGATTACCGATACGGTTCAGTTTTTGTCTTTCTGCTTTCCTTCTCTCGCTTGGTCAAGGGCACCCTCTTCCATAGCATACTCCAATCCCACGCTCCTCTAGCAAACCCATCTTCGTCACCACCCCCTTGAGGTACAATCTTATAAGAGTTGCCGTCTATCACATCTATCAGTGGCACAGTGCATGTGCTTCTGCAGCGTGGTGGATGGTGGCAAGGAAGATGCAGTTATGTGCAAGGACCCACACGGCACACGTGCATTGACCGCAGTTCATGGTAAAAGAGGGGGGAGAGGGAAAAACGAAAGGCTTTAGACAGTTATTCATTATGATCCACAGTATGTAAACAGCTCTCTTTACCGATAAGGCTCAGTTCTATGTTTTCGTTTGGACTTTTCCTTGTGGCTTAACGGAATTCGTTTCCATAGCAAACTCCAGTCCCAGGCCCCTCTGGCAAAGCCATCTTCATCCCCACCTTGTTGTGGCTCAATGGAATAATCATTCCCATCTATGTAATCTATTAGAGGCACAGTACATGTAGTTCTGAAACATTTATAGAAGGGAAAGAAGAGCAAAATACAATTTCAGAAGAGTAATCTGTCTAATCTGAAATTTACACCATTAATCATTCATCTTATAGAGAAGTTTATATGAAAAGTCACTTGTAAACATTAGTAAAAAATGAAGCCTCAATAGAAGGAAGAGGTAGTCCTTTGTGTTCTTTTAAGAGGTTCTGAAAGTAGAAAAATTAGGTCTGAAATGCTAATGTATCAATTCCTTTATCAGTACTTTTTCCTTTATGTTTGACTTCCTTACATTGGTATTCTAATAAAGCACTGCTACAGGCAACACAGGAGCATATCTATACATATCAGATCTTAGCTGTCAATAAGCATGATAAGCTCTTGGCTTTTACTACTGTAAACATGAATTTTTCACTATTCTGTCCTATGCAACTGGCCTGCAAATTCAGCCTCTCAGGATAGAAAAAGTGACTTGAGCTCTTCTAGCAGCAGCCTTCAGTAGAATTTTTCCTGTTTGATTTGCAATATGCTCCTTATTGTGATCTATCACATACAATATTCACCAAGGAAAAGACATTATCTTGTTATTTTCCCCAAACCTTCCACATGAGTTTCCCAGTGACCAAGCCTGGAGCATTTCTATCTTTTTAAGTCAAACCCTATGAGATAGAAAAGTAATTGGCTGAAGAGAAATGCTAGCACCATGCTCTTCTTTGAGGCAGAAGCAGCATCATGCTGCACCCAAGGTACCAGGGCTTGGAAGAAGGTTATCTAATGCTGCCATCTGGCACTGCATACCTTGGCATCAATAGTGCTCCCACAAACTCCACTTCTGCAGATGGTCCTGGAGCATAACTCTAAAGCTGCCTGTTCTCACCAACCTTTCTTATGTAAAGGAGTAACACACACTTCACGGAAGCATACAAGTGTTTCCATCTTCTCTCTAGTATCCTGGCTAAGATATAGTCTTGAAGTTGAGTTACAGTCTTTAAAACACACAAACCCCACCTCTTGGAGAAAGTTCTGGTAGTACAACAGGTTACCAAAGTTTTTAGGATTAAGCACTTATCTTATGGGATTAAAGAATTTAAAGAAGCACACAATTTCCTAAATACACACCTCCTCTGACCACACAAGCCTAAAGCGTGACGGCACACAGCAACAACAGCATTGCTTCAGCAGGTGGAGGAAATGAAGCCCCTGGGGATCTCCCTCCTCTGTTACCTCTCAGATCCCATCCACACACAGCAGGCATTCCCACCACTGACTGCTAACAAGTGCCTGAGCTTGCTGAGGAGACAGGCTCAAGCCCTGGCCTTGGTTTGCTAGAGACAACACTCCAAAGTGCTTCAGAGGAAACAAGTAAGACCATATTGCAAGACCATGGAGGAGAAAGGTATAAAACTCCTGAGACCACAGGGGCTTTAAATCTCCATTAAATCAAAACACTTACTGCCAGTTTTCCTCTATGAAAAATCATGTTTTTTGTGTAGTTATTTTATCAGACTCCTTATTCAGCCAGAACAGAACATTTTTACAACGGCCCCTCAGATCACTGCAAAAATGCAAGAGCTGTCTTATATTTAATCTAACCTAAGCAAAATGTTCAGTTAGCACATTAAAATAAACTATCCAGAGGTTTATTTGCCTGACTATTTCCCTTCCTCCTTAGGTAGCTTTTATGCTAGGAGACAATAAAATCATCATAGAGCAAGTATTGATATAGTTTGATATAGATATTGATATATATATAAATCATATTGACTAAAGTTTGAGAAGTGAATATTGTTACTGTGACTTTTTCTTCCTAAGAGGCCAGACACTGGCAATAACAGGAGAACATTACCTGTCCTTAGAAATAGGAGCTATAAGTGGCGCATACCAATTAATTCCCACCTCACAATGGGCATCAAGGTAAACCAAAACCTTCAAAAGAAAAAAAAAATATTTATATTTCTGTATATGACATCATGATGATTTAAGTAAGCTTATTTATACTGAAATACTTTCTTAATATAAAGAAAAAAATGAGTCCTGAATGAATAAAATTAATTTCTTTTTAAAACAATATCAGTAAGGCAATACTTCATTCCTATACACCTATTTGAAAAGAGAACCACCACCACCTCTTCACCAAAAAAGAAAAAAATGACAGACTTGTATGTGAACTGGCTCCTACCTGTCCAAGTTTAGCCTTCTGGGCTCCAATGCTCCTAGCTTGGATTAAACCTTCTCTCCTCTCATTTCGAAATACCTTTACAAGGCCATTCCACTGCTTAATATACTCATCCAGCCTCTCTTTTAAGTGTGCTATCAAATAACAAAGATAAAAAAAGTATTTTGGTGAAGTTTAATAGTAGGTTTGTATTCTTAACAAAACCCAAATATAACCCTCTGTTAAAACATCTGCAGACATTTGAGAGACTCATCTTTAATTCAACTGCCTGTACCACCACTCTTGCAGAGATCATGACTTGGAGCTCTCTGACTTTATGGCACAAGTTTGTCTCTGGCACATCTGAAACAAAAGCAGCTGAAGGGGTTGGCTGAGCAGAAGCTGAGCAGCCAATTCTGTCACTTCAACGTATCACGTACTGCCTTTCAGATCTTTGCCTGTATTTCAACCAGGCAAAGAAGTTTCTACACATTGGTACATGGTCTTTCCTCATCAGGTAACGTCACATGGCCAGTTAAGGCACCACTTTTCAGTTATACCTTTCTCTTTGCTCACTTCCCGTCTCACAAAATTTTGTCAGCCTTTTAAACCTGAAAACTCAAGAGAGAAACCTCCAATTATTGGAGTGGTCTTATGCTAATCTTCTAATGAAATTAATAAGAAGAATAATCAGAGGGCCAGAATTGCAGTGAATTGTCTCTGGCTCATTACACTGATGAGACAGGAAAATTCAGCCAAAGGACTTGGGTCAGTAAAGAAATGAGTAACCACACAAGCATCAAGATAGGCTATGCTTAACTGCTTACAGATTTGTATTTACACGTTGGTCTTTGCCAAATTAATCTGGAAACCACATTTCTACCACACAATTTGAAGAAAAGGATCCTAGTGTTGCATAATATTTTTGCACAGATGAGTCTGTTGAAAATACTTAGAAAGGCAGAAGGCCTGGCAGTCAGGCATTTGCCATTTGAGGCTATGATGATTTAACTAGCAGTGTTCACTTCATACCTAATTTTGTACTAAAAAGCTCAAAAGAATTGCCTACAGCTTCAGTTTCTCTCAGTGGGAACCAAGATAATTCACTTAAGCTACAGCCAAGGCATCCATGCACTGGTTTGCACCAGCTCCAAGGGGCTGCTAGATGCCATGCCTGCACTGATCCAACAGCAGAGGGGACATGCACAGGAGGAGAAGGATGTCCCTCTCAGCAGCAACAAGCCATCAGGTTGCTTCTGCAGCAAGGTTTTCTGTACCCTGAATGAAAACAATTGAAGTCTGGAGCCTGCTGCAACTTACATTCCAGCATGTTTTGTATTTTTTCCAATAGTATTAAAAAATTTCTAGTTTAACATGTAAGTAACTGAAATGGTGTTTTTTGAGAGTGAAGTTTCCAACATTAAAAATTCAACAATCATATCAATCTTCTGAAACCACTCTCTTTTAATACTCCTTTTATCCCTCCTCTTCACCTTTATAAAAGTATGTTTTCTTGATTAAAAGTTTCAAGTATCCTCTTCTCCTCTCTCACACAATTCAAATTTCTTTTGTAAATCCTTGTGTGTTAGGAAAACAAAAAGGATACATAAATATCAAACCAAAGAAAGAACAATTTTATCACATGTGCTGTACAGAATAACATGTCATGCAATATATATAGCATATATGATATAATAGCTGTGATATAAATTTTTATAGGATAAAATCAACAGAGTTATGAGGTCATACTGAAGCGGTACTAAGAGAATCTTTATACCACACCATTATTTATTCTGCAAATTCCAAGTACATGTTACAGAGGGACTGTCAGGAATGTTCTGAAGATTTAAAATGAAGTTATTTCCAGCTCTCCTGCCTATGAAGCCAAATGTTTTAGTGATCAAATGTTCAGCTATGTATGGCTCACAGGGAGCTGTTAAACCTGTTGTATTGATTGTGTAAAGCTTTTCTACAGCACAAGTCTCAGCACTTTGCAGCCCATTATCTGAAACTGTGCCAGGGTTAGCAGCAAGTGCTATTTCCCACAGGAAAACTGAATTTTCCGTCCTTCCCACACTACAAAGCCTGCATGACAGTAGTGCATAAATTGCCCATACTTTTGCAGCTAGAAATACTTTTTGGCCAGTGTTAAATGTTGTTGACCTAGAACATGTATTTATGATATCTGTCAACAGCCTTAGTGTTCTGATTTTTGTTTAAAAATGTTTATTTTACCTTTCAAAATATTATAACCACCAATTTGGTCTTCCATTGTTTGGATTCTTCTTTCATCACTTCTTTGATCACTGCATGATCAAAGCATGAATCAGTGTTTTTTAAAAATACATCCCTTCTCCAAAAGATTACAAGCAGGGGAGGAGGAGGAGAAGAGGTGTTTTCCCCTTGACTCACAGATGTCAGGTAGAGAACTAGAAAAATGATATCAGAAGTCCTCCCTAAGGCAGCTCTGAGCCCCCTGTACAGTAATATTACTAATGTGGGGCTCTCAGCTCTAACACAAGCACTGATTCATGCTTCAGTTTCACCACTACAAACACCACTGAACAAGTTAATAAAAATCCTGCTACCTGTCTGTGCTCATGACTTGCCCCCTGCTTATCTTTTGAGAAGCTGCATCAGTGAGAAATAAGAATGATAAAGTAAACACAAAAGGTAGACAAAGGCTTTAAATGCTACTAGGAACCCTGGTGTTTACCTGACAGTCACTCTTTACAGGTCCCCAGGCTACATAAGCGAGCAGTACCAGCAGAGATTCTCACCTCTGTGCTTCAGAAAGAAAGAAAGAAAGCTGGTACCTGAATACATAGCAAGCAGCCACTGAAGACCTAGATACACAACCATAACTGTAGGGAGCTTCAGAAAATCTGTTTTTACAAATTCTCATTGCCCTTCCAAATCAGCTGTCTCCTCCACACAGCCAGCACTCACAGCAAAAGTAAACTTTTTCGATCAAGAAAAACAAGAAAAAACTTGGGGGAAAAATCACCACATGCTGCTGCGTGGCCCTGACACCAATGCTTCTGTAGAAGCTGCTGCAACACTTGTTGGACTCAAACAGGCATTAATAGGGAGGTCTCCATTGAAAAGATCAGAACTAGCACCATTCAGTTAGCTTGGTGTCATCTTCTTCTTACTGTTCCCTTTGTTCTTCCACGAAGGTAAAAATGTCTGAGTAGAACTCAGCATAGCTCTCTGAACAATTCCCTACAGTCAAACCATGCTGTTTGTAGAAGGGATTAAGGAAGGAAGGGAGAGTTTCATGCAGCAAAAAGACTGCTCCCAACTGACTTTTTATACAAAAAATTATAATGAAAAAGCCATATTCCAAGCATTGCAGCTATTCCTCACTGCATGGCATAACACACATAAAGTTCTATGCAGCTGTAACTCCCTTCTGATGAAAGAGGATTTCTCAGCAAGAATGGCAGGCAGGGCTTTTATGAGTCAGCCTTCAGAAGTGTCTGCAACTGCTGTGTTCCATTTTAATGTTATATTGACAGAGGAGGTGATGGCTAAGAAATAAGGACAGCCACATGAAGTGTGAGCAAAGATCTGCCCAGTCCAGCATCTGTGCTCCTCAACACTGGTCTCAAAGAGTAGTGTAAGATGCTCTTTGGTGAGTAGAAAGGCAAATATGAAGCATGCAGGTGGGGAAGGAGAAAATCCTGTATCTGTGCTGTCAGCACTGCTCTTCTTTTGGCTGAAAGTGCAAAAAGCCACCAGCAGCTCTGCTGTGATTAAGGGTGTTTGTGTTTTGCAGCTCTCCTAACAACTGGAGATCTCTTCAAGTGGCTTGGCACACTTTGCAATCCATACTAGTTCATGCTTCTCTCTGGGGAGAAAGAACTGCAGCAAGATTCTACTCTCTCAGCCAGTTTTTCTTGAGAATGCAATTTGAATGACTGAAATTAAGTTAATTCTATTTACCAAGTAATAGCCTAAAGCAGTTTGAAGAATTATTATAGTGAAACAGTGGAGTTGCAGTAAGTGGTTCAGAGGCATTCCAGTCTGTGCTTTTTTCCAGTCACTCATACATGAGGAAATTGCATCTCGAGCTTGCTTTACTGCATTTTCTGATTCAACAAAGTTATTTGGGAAAATAAAGTGTGGGAAGTACAGAGACAAGGCTCTGCTGGATGTTAGGTCCAAGCTAGCTGTATCTGCTAACTATTCCTATATGAGCAGAAACCATAAGTGAAGTTCTGCATTTTAAAAATAATTTCTTGAAAAATTCTGCCTTTATTTAACAATTGTCATATATTGGAAAACTCTAGTATGAGTTCTCCTGCCAGACAAACTCCATGAATAACATACACAAGGCACAGAGTCAAATACAACTCATGTGAAACCCAAGTACTGAGTTGAATCGTTAGTAAAAAATCTGCTAATTTTTCTAGAGACTATCAGTGTCACAGTTATTTTATACAGCTAACTTGCTCTCTGAATAGCTCTGAAGGAAAGTTGGGATCCCAGCTGAAAAGGAAAAGCACAGCACATGCCTGCTGACTGAATTATTAAAATTATATCCCTTTGGAGACCAGATATTTTTGTTTTACAGTGTGTGTATATATCTAAGCCAAATTCTCAAAAGCTGTAAACAGATAAAGGAGACTATGAAGTAGCATTCAGTATCGTTACTAGACTAAGCCAGATGGAGTCATGTTTACTAGACAAGTAACTTTTCTTGCCCTGTAAAAACTAACAGAAAATGTTATCTACTTAACTACCTACAGGTATGATGTAAAAATTAACACAGAATAACTATTTAAAATAGTGATTTATGCTCAAAAAAGGCAACCCCAACTACGCTTTAAAATTTATAGCAGAAAACTGCAGAAAACAGCTCCTTCCATGGAGCTGGAACTGGGAGAAGCTAAGCTCACCTGAGCAAATGAAGAGTTTCAGAACAGTCATCTACTTTCCATGCCACTACCCAATTCAGCTATTATAAAAACAAAGAGGAGGGTAAAGGGAATGTATATCCCATGCTGCTGACCAGTTCAAACTTAGCTGTGCTCCTATTGTCCAGAATATTGCATCGTTGTCTAGAAGAGATTGTCATCTCACACACTCCAAGTTATGTTTTTATTTATGCATCTACTCTTTTTCTCTGTCAATTTCTATTCAAGAACCATGCTGCAATAAAATCTTGCATAATGTGCACCAAAGCTGCTGAAGATATCACCATTAAAGGAAATAAGTCAGTGTTTGTTTGTAAGAATCACAAGTAAGTACATCCATCCTGACTATAAACCAAAACCAGAATGTGTATTATAAAGGAAGAGGAAAATCTCTGGACTTCTGAAAAATGCAGAACTCAAAGCAAGGCAGAAACTAAAATACAAATTCTTAAAAGCTCTTTCCCCCAGTATGAAACAAACACCTTAACTTGATGTTTTATTAAAAAAAGATGTTGGAAATTAAAAAGATACTGAAAACATACTGGAATAATTCAATAGACTTAGATACATTTTTATTAAAGTAAAAAGAAGAAAACACAATCAAAGAAAAGTGAAAAAAAAATATTCCTAACAGGCTTAACTTAAACTCCTTTAATACTCTTGAAACTACTTCTTTTCACAAGAGCTAAGATAGGTACTAGCTATCCCAGCTTTCTACTATCTACTACTCCAGAACTGTGGTAGAGAGCCTACCACACATCCTGTATCTCAAACAGCTCAATGCCACCTGTATGAAAGCAGTTCACTGGGAAAGAGCTTTCCCTTTACTGAAAACTGAAAGGAACTTACTTTTCCTGCAGAATCAACTCAATTCATGGCAGGTAATAAATAAAAAGAAAACTATTTTTTAAACAAGTCTCCTTTTCTATTATAACGTGTTAGTATTTCAAACATACCTTTATTGCTAAAATCATCGATCAGCACAATTTCTGCCAGGTATTTCCTTGGTGTTCTCTTAATGACACTGTGGACTGTCCTCATGAGTGTGGACCATCCTTCATTATGGAAGACAATGACAACGCTGGAGGTAAGCAGGTTTTCATCATAATGCCAGTATTTGCATCTGTAAGAAGATTTGACTTTATTAGTTTTCACACTGTGATTTACAGAACTACTTAACAACATCTTTGTGCAAATGATGTCTTCACTGATGGCTATCCTTCAGATTGAAGAGAAACAGATTATAAAAGGCTATATATAGGTTAAGTGCATCACAGAGGCACAAGGCCAAAAGAGCAGCTTGCTTCCAGCCAGTGAGCCTTTTTCCTCCCCTAAGAAGTAGGATGCAGCTGGTGACAATGACTCCTGCCTCAACAGCTCCATGCTTCCTCCTGGGTAGGGAGGTGGTTGAGTTCCCATCCCTGGAGGCATTGCAGGTGAGGCTTGCCAGGGCTCTGGGCAAGCTGCTCTAGTTGGGGATGTCCCTGCCCACTGCAGGGGGGTTGCACTAGATGAGCTCCAGAGGTCCCTTCCAACCCTAACCATTCTAGGATTCTATGGCACTGCATGAAGCCCACTACGAGACATCTGTACTGCCACCATCTTGCTGCTTGTGCAGCCAGTAAATAATAGTGGAACAAAGGTCCCAAACTGTGGCTGCCAAGATGGGCTTCCCCTTCAAAGTATCAGATAACATTATTTAGGATGGACTGTGCATTTGGCTCTCCTATTGCCTAACACTGACACAGTAAGACAGTGCTGGTTTTTCCTCAGTTGCCTTAAATCAGAGTTCAGCAGAAGGGCAGTCTACGAAGTCTATTTGAAGAGCAGTTCTTTGGTGAAGAAGGATATATTTTACTTGTCAACACTCACACACACACAAAAATTGGTAGAAATTTTCAGGAAAAGAATATTCTAGAATCAAACCAGTCCATAACTAAGTCCAATCTAATGAGGCATTTCTTCTTAGTCAGACATGCTGTAAGCAATCTCTGAAACAGCACCATCTTGACAAGTATGGTTTACTGACTACAGTTCTCCAGTTCAATTGTTTTTATGCCTAAAGTAGCCATAGCTAATCACATTTATAAGCTACCAACAAACAAGTGCTAGACTGTTTAAAATATACCGTTTAGGCCACTAACACCTTCCTTCCACAGATCCCTCTCAAAAGATTTCAGCTGATTACTGATTGCAATACTTCTATTTGTAGCACAAGCATTTAAGCTGTTGACAGCAACTTCAGCCATTTGCAGAGATGAAGTGGATACGCTTCCTACATGCATTAAGTTGGCTGTGTGAAAGGTTTTCCATCCTGTGTTTAATAACAGACTAGTAATAGAACTGTATTGCTTTACACATATATTCACCTGGATTAATTTTGGTAAAAACTGAGGGAAATGGGAGTGTTATACATTCAAAATTGGCATGCCAGCTGGATGCCATCCAAGAGCTCTGTGTACAGGGCAGTGGAAATTAACAGCACCTTCAGCCTCAAAGGAGAAGGCAGCATCTGATGCAGCTTGCACTCTGCTGCTGACCTGCACCTTCAACAGTTTAGCTAGCAAACTTTTTTGCTCTCTGATTAAAGACTCCCATGATATTTCAGACTGCCTTCAACAATAGAAACAAAGCAAACACTGCAAAAAACTCCAGATCTTTTGGTTGCTTATTTCTCCCTTCCTGCAGTGTAGGTAAGTCATATTAGAGGAACAAAATGGTGAAGAGCATAAGAATGACAGGAAGTAACATAACTTAAAAAAGGTCAAACTTTTTACAAAAGCCTGAATTGAACAACACATCTGTGAGCAATTTATAAGCATTTCTTTATCTGTATTTAATACATTTTAAAAACATAAACCCAGAGGTCTAGACAGGCTTTTTGCTACATATCCAACTTAATCTCCTCAAATCTGTCAGCACATTTTACTTTTTAAACTTGAAAAATCATGTGTTGTTAAATGTGCCATTTGCAAGCAATAAAAGCACTACATTTATACCTCTAGTAAGATCATACTTTTAGGTTTTTCCAGTGGCTTTATTTCAATTATTGGAAAGCATACAGACTGACTCACCAAGTCCATAAGCCCCAACAGACTGCAGTAACTCCTATGCACAATCTTGTCTTTCTCATTAAGAATTAGAGGTTTGAAACATGGTAGTTGTTTTAGATGCATTCAATCAGTAAATATTTTAATCTCTGTGGCAATTTTTTACAAGAAATGCGAATACTGCTCAAATATTTGAGCCACAAAAATCAGGAGGCTCCACTCATTTCCTTCACATTCACAGGGAAGGAAGCAAGAAGAGCCTTTCTTCCGTGGAGCAGCACTGACATCCAGTGGTTGGCAAACCAAATACCAAGAAGCCATAAACACATTTTCCTTGTGTTTGAATATGAATTTTACAGTGCTAGTTTCCTTGTAAATTTTAGGCACCAGAAAAGGGAAATAAAAAGCTGTAATTTCCAGACTCATGCTTCAGTTTTAAAAGACAGGCTCAAGTAGATATGCGTGTCCAGGCAAAAGCTGCCTTTAAAACTGGCATAGATTCAAAACTCAAAAAGGTCTGGGGCAAGAAGGGGCAGGTGTCCAAAGACCTGTGGACAGTGCTGCAGGGAAGGACAGCTCTGCTTCCTTTTCTCAAGGAATTAGTTGGTGAAAGGAAGCAATGGCTTTGGATCAGTACATGAAAAAAATTTCCTGTCTCAAAATCAGCACTGATATTACTGAGCAAAAACATGGACTGAATTACTGGAGTCAGAAGAAACATTTTGAAAGATACAGTAGTAATCTAATATAGAGAAACATGGTGAGTAACATTTTTTCTGACTATCAGCCTGTATACCTAAGATGTGAATTAGTCCTCCTCACTCTCTGCCCCTGTTGAGGGAACAGCACTCGCCTTTTGGATGGGGGAAAGGCTGTGGATGTCTACTGGGACTTTGGTAAGGCCTGTGACACAGTCTCCCACAGCATTCTCCTGGAGAAACTGGCAGATCAGGGTATAGACAAATGTACTCTTCACTGGGTTAAAAACTGGCTGGATGGCCATTCCCAGAGAATTGTGATTAATGGAGTGAAATCTAGGTGGCTGCCAGTCACCAGTGCTGTCCCTCAGGGCTCAGTTTTGGGGCCAGTCTTGTTTGGCATCTTTATTGATGACCTGGACGTGGGGATCGAGAGCACCCTCAGTAAGCTTGCAGATGACACCAAATTGTGTGGGAGTGTTGATCTGCTGGAGTGCAGGGAGGCTCTGCAGAGGGACTTGGACAGGTTGGATCCATGAGCCAGCAGAGAAGGATCCAGGGGTGTTAGTGGACAGCTGGCTGAATAGGAGCCAGCAGTGTGCCCAGGTGGCCAAGAAGGCCAGCAGGATCCTGGCTTGGATCAGGAATAGTGTGGTGAGCAGGAGAAGGGAGGTTATGGTGCCCTTGTACTCAGCACTTGTGAGGCCTCAGCTGGAGTACTGTGTTCAGTTCTGGGCCCCTCATGATAGGAAGGACATTGAGATGCTGGAGCGTGTCCAGAGGAGAGCTACCAAGCTTGTGAGGGGTTTAGAGCACAAGCCATGTGAGGAGAGGCTGAGGGAGCTGGGAATGTTTAGTCTGGAGAAGAGGAGGCTGAGGGGGGACCTCATTGCCCTCTATAACTACCTGAAAGGAGCTTGTAGAGAGGTGGGGGTTGGCCTCTTCTCCTTAGTAACTAATGGCAGAAGCAGAGGGAATGGTCTGAAGTTGTGACGGGGGGTTTAGATTAGATATTAGGAAGAAATTCTTTAGAGAAAGAGTGGTGAGGCACTGGCACAGCCTTCCCAGGCAGGTGGTTAAGTCACCATCCCTGGAGGTGTTTAAGAAACGTGTAGACATGGTGCTCCAGGACATGCTCTAGTGAGGGCAGGTTTGTGGGGGTTTTTTTTTGGTTTTATTTTTGTTAGGTTTTTTTTGGTTGGACTTGGTGATCTGAGAGGTCCTTTCCAACCATGAATATTCTGCGATTCTGTAACATCAAAGTCCCTGTCCCTGGAGCACAGTTATGCAGTAGCCACAGCAGGAAAGCAGCCCTTTTATGGCAGACTTCTCTGCACAAGAAGATAGACATCTGGGCTGGAGAGCTCCTTGGCTTGAGGAAATTTCTGCTCGTACAGCTTTGTACTCTATTCACTGAGTTGCTCTTACTGATGTCCCCTGGCCCCAGAAACGCAACTGCGGATACATGCCCCAAGGACTGGAATGACCCTATGGCCTCCCTTTTAGCAACCACAGCAGCTGCACATGTAGGCTCAAATCTCCTCATGCTAAAAAAAGCCCAGGCTAGAGGCTGCTTGTCCTGGAAAAGCAAACCAGCCATCAAGTAAAAATGCAAGAAGTGAACATGGAGAGCACCTTAACAGCAATTTAAGGGCGAGCCCCAATCATCAGATAGGTACTTAGAGAGCAATTTGCCATCTTGAGCCAACAGAAGTGCTTCTCATACCATCCTGAATTCCAAACTTCCCTAGCATACAAGCACCTAAGATCCAGGGAAAAGCAAGAGGTATCATGGCTGCAATGAACTGTCAATCCTGATACTATCTTCCTCAGGTCAACTATGTAACTAGCACCTGTGCTTACCAAATGCACATCAGTCCCCTCTCTGGGTTTTAAAGCACTGTACTTCTGTGCTCAGACACCACAGAGTCCTCCAAGATAGCAGACAGCTATCACATTCCAGCAACAACGCCAGCAGCCAACTCCCAAGAAGGTGTTTAAAGCTGAGAGCCCTGAATCAGTACAAAGCTGAAGATCTCAATTTATCATTATCCTGAAATTGTAATTGACATTACAAATGGATTATATCTTCTCCAATAATATCAACCATTTACAATTCTGAATTATACTTTAATTTCATGTTTAAAGTGGTATGCGATTCATAGTGGTATCAATTATCACCTACTGGCAACTGCTTTATAGTGCAGGCTTTTTTCTTACTCTTTGAAAGGGTCTAGCAGTAGCAGAGCCCAAAAATAAGCTGGGAGCTCTTGTTTCCATTTGCAGCTTCCTTTTCTGTTAAGCCTTGTTCTTATCTTGTAAGGAGATAGTGGCTCAGCAGACAGCATG
This sequence comes from Bucco capensis, assembly GCA_013396975.1. Lineage (NCBI taxonomy): Eukaryota > Metazoa > Chordata > Aves > Piciformes > Bucconidae > Bucco > Bucco capensis. The sequence continues at coordinate 84,202 of VWZO01009230.1, read as the reverse complement.
CGTTTTACATCTTTAATACTAAATTCAGGACTGCTTGTTATTTTAAATCATCAATTTATTAAGACTAGTGCAGCAAACTGCATGTACCCCCTAGGAAGACAGATAAGAGTTTCTTTCACAAAACATCAACAATTTGCTCATCTGTACAGCTGACACCACCAGGTCCCAGCTGAGACTGGCTGCTTGATGCCTCTCAGTCAAAGGGATCATTGCCTATGTCCAGAGTAGACAGAAAGAGATTATAGAACTGGGCATTTCTTTGTAAGATACAATTAAGTAATGCTAATGTTAATACTGCATTTGTTACCTATGAAGCCTTACAGGGTAGTTGTATGCATCATCAACATAAGATTACAGTAACCAACTTACAACACAGGGGTTCTGGAAGAGAAGTGGACAATCTAAGAAGGATAATTTCATCAGCTGAGTAATTTTTTTTCCCTTCAGCAGACAACAGCAAAACCTCTACCACACTCTACCTAACAGTTTAAACCTATGCTGAAACAGCATTTCCTACTTTGACAACAGCTACAAGCTTTGTGTGTTTCCATTCCTGAAGTGGCCTGCAAGGCTACATGACTGAATTTTGTTACTAGTGCCATTGGAAGCACAAGCTACTTCTCCTATCATACCTCTGAAAGTGCCATGAGCCAAATTCAGGGCAAAGTTTGTACTAAGGCCCAACATTAGGGTTAATAATTAAAGGAATAAACACTGTAAGGTTTTTTAATGATAAAGATTCTTGCCTATAGTATCACTTGCCCAGCACTGGGAAAGTTGAAGTAATAAACACCACAGGGCAGGAGGGCTGGGACAGCTCAAAAGAGTCCAGAATGGGTGTAACTTTGGATTTATCAAACACTGACAGGTTTTACCTAATATAATAAACAAAAGGCTAGAAGGAAGCTTGGAACAGTGGGCTCGGTCCCATAGAAATACTCCATTTCCATCATGCCTTGCTCGTCAGCTATTAAACCTCCAAGTTCCTGCCCATGCTCAGCTGGACTGAATTTTAACTCGCATCATGTAAGTTTAAGTGCTTCGCCACAGTAACTTCCAGTTAACAGGATCATTTCATCTTTTAGTTTCACAATCAGGTTACACTCATTTGCCCAAATGCTTCCTCCACTTGCCCCAAAATTTCTATGATGCAGGACAGCACCTGGAGGATTATATGAGCAGCTGCAGGAAATCTCTCAGACTTTTCTCTGCCTGCTCTTTCAAAGTCAAGGTTTAAGGCAGAATTCAGATATACTCCATGTGCTGTGTTATACATTTTTGTTGAGTTAGGGGTCCTGCTCAGAGCTCAGTCTTCTCATTTCACATGCACACACAGAGATAAGTAAATCCAACTACAGATAACACATCCATTGCTTCTGTCAAGTTTGTTGTACTCTTTGGGTCAATAATTTTTCTGCTGAAACGTAACATTTGGAACGCTAGCAGCCAACACTGAAGTGACACAGGATCCATCTTCACTGTAGTTTTCACTATCAGACCCTGAAACATTAGCAGAAAATGCTTGGTTTTGCTTTAAGGCCCATGTCTGGAATTCAAATCTTTCCTGAACACAAAGAGATGCTCTGACAATGCATGGCTAATTACCTTTTAAACACTTTTTTTTTCCTTCAGAAGTCTTGCCAGAAGTAAGGCAGCTGATAACCTGCAGTGGAAAGCCAGCCTTCCTGATTTAGTGTGACCACTATAATTCATCTGATTCTCAAGCCCAGCTCTCACTGAGCCTTAGAAAGGTTTACGTGCATACCATAAAATTAGTTTTCTTTGTTACAGAACAGTTCCAGTGTACTACATGGCACTTGAATAAAAGGATTTCCCAAGGTACCATGTGAAATGAAACCAAGTCCCTAGTGCTCCACTTCCAATGACACAGATACCAACAGTAATTACTGAAATCTTTTTTTTTTATAACAGTACCGAATATGCAATTTGCACAGTGCTATAATTAAGGAAATAATCACATTCCTGAAGAAAGTAGGCTCCACTCCAGAGCTTTTCTATTCAATCTCCTTAGCTACCACAAGATTGACTGCACAACTAGCTACTTACTGTAAGAAAACATATTAAATTCATGTTATTTGCCCAGAGTACAAAGACTATCCATTTCTAATGAGCAGCCAAGATTCACCTGCCATATTTCATACCCTGACTGTTTACAGCTAAAGATTTTGGTACTTTTTTGTCTCTAAACAGTTTGATGTTTCTAATAGCACTTGGATCAATGAAAGGGTCTAAGCTGTCACCACCAAACTATGATAGGAAAAGTATCTTTATTACAGCTCTGCTCTATGAACACACAGCTCTGCATGTGTGTATTCTTAAGCCAAGTCAGAAGTCTTTATTTTTAGGCAAGAATTCCCTCCTCTGCCTCTATTAAAAATAAAGAAAATAAAACAAGCACTTCTCAAAACTACATGTATGATTTTTAAAGCCAAGCCAATTCTCCTTCCCTTTTGATTTGTTTTATAAAACATTGTGAGCTGCAAAACTAGTTGTCCAAAAATACATTTCTGTACACAGTTAGCATTGTACTCAGCAACGAAGAGTTACTTTTTCAGGTTTTTCAACAAAAGCTTATTGCCAGTTGTTCTGTTTGAAGTAGAAAGGTGACCCATGGCAACAGATTCAGTTATTCAAGCATGAATTTGTACAGCCAAGTGGGTATGCCTCATAACAGCAATAACAAAAGGAAAAGACAAATATGATAATCCATGGCATGAAAAAACATTTTAAAATATTAATTTTGCAATGAGCAGGCTGATAAATGTGTGTAGGTGATGCAGCTGAAATCCTGACTCATGCTGGTGAGCAGACAACACTTACTTACTGTCATAGTGAAAAAAAAATCCACTAAACATAGTCTTATGCCACGAACATTCCCTAAAAGTCATGATGTTTCTTCTCCCAGTCAAACAACACTAGATAAAATTCTGCAAGATTGGTCGAAAGAAGCTGTGAAAAAAATCTAGCTTAAATATAGTCATAAGACTAAAAACATGCTGGGCCAGTAAGAATAACTTATTAGCAAGTCTTCCACAGACTGGATAACAACAGCATATCAAGACTGGGCGATGCATGCTGAGCACTGATTCTGTCTTACAGCCAATACAATTCATTATCCTGGCATGAAATCTGATCAACTGTATGAACATCTCAGGCTCAAGGGCTCTACAGTAATACAAGTTAGTTAATGGGGCAGATGGGGATTTTCACAGAGCCTCACTTACAATATTCTTTAAGGGAATGCTGACTTAAATTTCAACCTAAAGTGCAAATCTGCATGACCCAAGCCCAGCAAAAGTTACCAATGGAAATTGCAGACATAGATTGAAGCGTTACACTGTGAAAGTGAACATCATAAAGGAAAACCTGCATGCTTTCATAATGTTTTTCAGATAAAAGAAACTACAATGAGACTACTGCAACTGTAAATATGCATTGTAAAGATGTATTTTTTTTAGAATTACTGAATACAGATTATTTGGAGCAACTTGGACTGCTTTGGCCTTGTATGACCAGGTGCATCTCTTGAAATGAGCCATACATCTGACATCCTCTTCTCAGAGCTCCACACTCATAGTCATGGGTGGTTTTGTCCATCAGGCAGTTCTCTCCCTTTCTGACTATTATAGAGAAACTGTTATTAAAATATTTCCTAACACCTGCCATGAGAAGTTCATGATTTCGTGTGTTGCAAATCTTCACAAAGGAGTAAGTCAAACAGGCATGACAGAAAGCTCACCTGGCTGCACCAAGGACTCCTGATGGAGCTCCAATGCAAAAATGAAGAGTAGGGAAGGTAGATGTATGGACTGGCTACCTAGAAGGAGTGCAGAAATATTGCCTGAGCACATGCAGACAGAATGAAAGGCAAAGCTTTGCTGGAGTTGAAATCCATGAGCTGGGAGGGACAACAAGAAGGGCTTGTGGGCAAAAAGGAAACCGAAGAAAACATGAGGTTTACTGCTGAATAAGCTGCAACGTAGTGTCAAAGGACACAGAAAAGCCCAAAACACTCAATATCCCACTCTCCTCAGTCTGTACTTCAAAGGTATGCTGTCACACTTCCCAAGTCTGTGCATCTAGTGGCAAAGTCTGCAGAAGTGAAGGAATATCCACCATAGAAGAAGACTGGGTCAGGGACCACTTCACTGGACACATCACAGAAAATGAGATAAACACAGCACTAGTCCATGGGACTGGATGGGCTGCACCAGAGGGTGCTGAGGGACCTTTTGATATCATTGTGAGATCATGCTCCACCATTTCTAGAAGGTCCTGGTGCTTGCCAGCACTTCCTGATGACTAGCAAAGACAAATGCCACACTTATCTCCAAGGATGATCCAGGGAACTACAGCCAGCCAGCCTAATGTCATTCCCTGGAAAGATGACAGAGCATATGCTGCTGGAAGCCATTTCCAAGCATGAAGGAGAAGGTGATTTGGAATAGCCAATGTGGTTTTACCATCAATTAACTTTATCCGGGAAGGACTGCCTTCTGTAAGATAAACCACATTACTAGAGCTTAAATGTGCATGAAGACAAGGGGAAGCCACTGATACAATCACACAGAAGCCCTGGCTGCCAAAGCAGGACTCAGACTGCTATGTGTATGGAAGAATGGGAGCACCTGAGAGGACATGATCAGGAGACTTCTACCACCTCAGGAGACACTGTAAATATGCACTGTGCTCCAGAAACTACCATTTCAGGCATCATTAGTTAGTGTTTCCAGGGGGAGCACACAAAGAACCTGCAAGAGAAGCAGGCATTTTGAGTCCTAAGTGCAATACAGAGCTCAGCTGAAGACATACCTGTGCGGGAGCCATGCTCTAATTGTAGCCACAATGCACTAAAGTTCTAACATCCTAGTAGCACCTCTTTTTGAAAAGGGGAACTATAAAGAAGTGAGTCAGCTCACTGAAAAGATAAAACTAGGAGTTAAATCACAGAAACATCAAATGGTTTGGGTTGGAAGGGACCTTAATGATACTCTAGTTCCAATTCCCCTGCCATAGGCAGGGACACCTTGCACTAGATCAGGTGGCTTTCATGCTTTCAGGTAGCATGGAGCTTTTTCAAAGACACCATCTCAGAAGCTGAGAGTGTTTATCATTACTCATTAAAAAAGCCTACATAGGAACTAAGGAAAGCCAGCCTAATTAAAAACCAGATGCTGTCAGCAGTGGGACAGACATTCTTTAATTGCACAAGTTGGTGTCCAAACAAGGAAAACAGAAATGAACACAAGTTCAGGCAAACGAAATAATATGACAGATTGAAAGAAAAAAAAAAGTTTGATATATAGCTTACTGAAGTATAAAAGCTGCTATTGAAACAGTTTTTTTCAGTCATCACAAGTAGGATGCCTGTCAGAAAGTCTGTTGGGCTCCTAGCTGACAGAAATGAAAAGAGACCACTTCAAAAGCAGGAAAGCTAAATTAAGTATTTCTGTTGAACTCTCAGCACTTACCAATGCCAGATACCCAGGGAAGAGAACAAAACCAGGGCCAGCACACAGGGATACTTCCCATTATATGCTCCTTATCTTCAGCTACCTAAAGCTTTGGGACTTTCTAATTCAGAGAGAACAGATATCTGCATGATAGCTTCTACTGGATTTTTCTTTTTGCTTTTATTTTTTTTTTTAAATAAAGCCAGTATTTCCAAAAAAATGCAACATAAATTGACAGACTATTGTGGTGTATAACTGCTGCTGCTATCAGCCTTGATATCAAACAGATAGAGGAAAACATGACACCAATTTTTATAAAAGGGTCTTAGGGAGCTAAATAATTGCAGACCACTAAGTCTGATTTCTGTGCTGAAAAGAAGCTAGTACTAAATAAAAAAATAGTAAACCATAGACACAGCTTTTGTGGAAGAAAGTCATGCCGCAGAAGCATAATCTTTTGAAGAAATCAAAAACCAGACACAGGTGAGGCTATTAATAGAGTAACTGAATTTCCAGAGCTTTTGATGAGGTTCTTTGCTTTCTTTACAAGCTAAGTATGGCAGGGTAAGCTGGAAAACCTCTTAGATTAATAACTGCTGAAGTGTCAAAACTGTCCATTTATTTCCATTTTTAAGTGAGTTTGTGACTGCAGCAGCATAAGTATCTGTGCTGGGAAGCAAGCTGTCCACCTCCTCTTCCAGGTCACTCTTGAAAAATAAAAACAAATTCTTAGTAGTTGCAATTAAAGTGAGTATTAACAGCTGCAGAATAATTCAAGGACACTGCTAAGGAAATGAGCTGGCAGGAGAGCTCATTGCAAGTACAAATGAATGTATATGGAGTGTTAGACCACTCTTAGTGTGTATGCTCAGTGATAGACCCCAAAACTGGCATTACCACTTGGGAAAAAAAAAAATCAGTAGTCAAATGTGGATAACTCTTTCAGCATTTCAGCTTAGAGTTAATGAAAGGGCAAACAGAATGGTAGGAATAATAAAGAAGGAGAATGAAACATTCGTTTAGTAGCTTGAAGTAGGTATCTCAGATACTGCCATATCACAGGGTGGCAAAATACCAGAGGTACATGGCAGTATGCAGGAGGAGAAGTTAAACAAACACCATGTTCTTCAGCCTGGAAAAAGTAATTAACTCAGAATGTGATTCCAAGAGTATAAATGCATTTAAAAGACAAGTCTGTGCACAGAAAAAGGCCTATGAAGCATGACAATCCTGTTGCAGTTTTTGGCACAAGTGTCTCAGCTCACTGGTTGCCAGGAATGAAATTTAGTCCATTCTCGTGTGTTTCCACCCAAGTGTGTATTATTGTCCAGAGCTAGAGACAAGATTGTCAAGAAAAGTGATCTCTGCTCAGACCCAGTATAACTGTATTTTTAAAATTTCATTTTATTTTAAAATAGTCTGGACAAGTGGCTTATTATTCTAGGAAAAACAACTCAATTCTTGTTCTCCCTAGCAGCAACTCTCTTCAGTTACAATTATTTTGGATAGGACATAACTTGTTACCTGACAGCACTCATCCGCAAACTTAGGTCTATTTTTTATTTCCCTAGTGTGGTGTTTATGCCTGATCAAAGTTTATCCAGAAACTTTTTCACTCTGTTTTCACTTCATAGAATCATAGAATCCTAGACTGGTTTGGGTTGGAAGGGAGCTCTGGAGCTCATCTAGTGCAAACCCCCTGCAGTGGGCAGGGACATCCCCAACTAGAGCAGCTTGCCCAGAGCCCTGGCAAGCCTCACCTGCAATGCCTCCAGGGATGGGAACTCAACCACCTCCCTGGGCAACCTGGGCCAGTGTTCCACCACCCTTGTGGGGAGGAACTTCTTCCTAATGTCCAGTTTAAATCTACTCTTCTCCAATTTAAAACCATTGCCCCTTGTCCTTTCACTCCTGGCCTTTGCAAACAGGCCCTCTGCAGCCTGCTTGGAAGTTCCCTTTAGGTCCTGGAAAGTCAGTTCTACCTCTGTGCAGACTCTTTATCACACATACAAAAATATTCCAGGGAACAATCAAATTAATATTCTTCCCTTAACCTAACACTAGTTTTATTGTAGGTCTGTTAAGAGGCAGGGACANGTGCCTGCCCGGCATGGAGGTGCACGGAGCCGTGGGGGGAAGCCCCTGGTGAGCACGGAGGCGGGGGATGACCAATGCCGGAAACAGCCTGCCCAGGTGGTGCCTGCCTGGGGCGGAGGTGTGCAGGCTGGAGCGGAGCAGAGCCGAGGCAGCAGCAGGGTTGCCCTGGGCTGGAAGCAGGGGCACAGCCCACCAGGGTCCGGGCAGCAACACAGACCCTGCAGCAGTGTGCAGTGAGCAGCGGCTTGCATCCTGGAGCAGCAGCGAACAGTGACAGCCCGCTCCCATGCACCCAGGAGCAGCTGTAAGCAATGATAGGAGAAGCAGCAACGGGATTACGAGGCAGCCATGGTGTGACCGGCACGCCGGGAGGGAGGAGCTTCTGCAGTGAGGACTGGTGGGAACCTGTGGTGCTTCTGGGAGGAAAAAAGGGGGTGGAGAGGGAGGCGGAACCCCATCTGGCAGCAGCAGTGTGTGCAGCGGCCAGACCACCTTTTCATCTCTCCCCCCACCATCACCATCTACCACCTGAGTTTCCTCCACTCTTCACCTCATCTGCCACCTCACCTTAATCAGATTGAACCCTAGCAGGTTTTACTGCGAGTGATGGGGCGGCCAGTGGCGTGAGGGAAGGGGAACTGGGAGGGTGTGTAACACCCTCTATTTTCATTGTTACATATTTCTCTATGTTAAAAATGTTATTCTTTACAACTCAGTCCCAGTGTTCAGTGATTTCTTTCCTTTTAGGGAAGGGGGAGGCTCTTAAAGGGGCTTCCTGCTGAGTTTGTCCTTTCAAACCAGGACAGGACAACATGTGAAATTCAATATAAATGACTGCTTCTGATGGTAAAAGGCTGCCGCCTTTAAGAAAAGTTTTCATCCAGCAACAGTACAGAGGTTTTGGACAGGGCCTGCTCAGCCTGCTCTACTTCTCTGCAACCAGAAATAAAGTGGAAAACAGGTATTACACCTAAGCCCAGTTTGCAGCATCCCTGGCCCTCCTGCAGAGTGCTGAAAGGCTGTAGAGTGACAATAGTAGCTTTCAAATTTTGTACACTGACTTTCACATATCCCCACACATATGCTCTCTGATGCCCTCCACCTTGGAAAAAGAATGGAGGAGAATGAGTACTTCAGCTCTGCTGCCAAATATACGGCTACTAGCCTGGGCAGAGGCAGCCCAGTCCCACCTGCATGTGACATGTTACCACTTCTGCTTTGCTGTCCTTATGGAGCCAAGAGGGACTAGGGGAGTGTACTACTACCTCCTACCCCCCTCCCCTCTCTCTCTCTAAGGCAGGGCCAAAGTGAGCTCTGCTATCATGAACTCCTACTGCTATGGATAAGGCGGAAGCAGAAACAGGCAAGTATCTAATTTCATGTCTAAATTCACATATCCTCCCCTCTAAATGCAGACATCCTGCAACAAAACCAACAACAAAAAGCCCCCCTCCCCCAAACAAACCAAAAACCCTCTAGTGATCAATCAGTTTGCTCAGAGACCTGTCCTTATCTGGTATTTAAAAGGAATATTCTATCAAATGCAGATTAGCCTGAGAGAAAATTTGCCTCCTGCATACAGCTAGGATCAGAAGAGACTGTGTAAACCTGTTAGTACTGAGCAAATGATTACTAGCAGAATCAGAATTTCACCATACCAAAGCAGACAACCTCCCAGGAAGCAAGAAAATGTTGGTTTTTTCCCCTAAGATTGTTTCCTTCATTATGACAAATACAGTGGGAAACTGTTGAAAGACTACTCCTTCCGTCAGCTCCAAAGCCCAAAGACCACTATGACAAATCAATACTTTTGTTAATGCAGGTAATTAAGCAGAGTTATTTAAAGGTTATAATAATTCTTTGCTTCTGTTCTATTTGTTTAGTTTTAATTTTTAAAGCGTCAGGATGAAATCAAAACTGAATAAACTAACTAGGATAAGAATTTCTGCAGAAAATAATAAATAAAATTATTTCTTAAAAACAAAAGAAGTTATGGATTAAGAAAAGAAGATACGACAATGAAAACTGCGGCTGGACCTGCAACTTGCAAATAACATGCAATTAGACACTAAAACAGACAATTTCAGAGAAACCAATATAGATTAAATATTCATTAAAGGAATCACTGCAACAGCATTAAAAATAATATATGAATCACAGAACAACCCAAGTTGGAAGGGACCCACAAGGATCATCAAGTCCAACTCCCATATGGAAACATTTGGTATAGTATAGCAGTCTTGCCTGTCAGGACAAGAAGCCTTAAATATTTGGCCTAATTAATAATATTATTTTAAGCATCAATTAAGATATACGGAAATAAAATAATTAAATCCCATAAAAACAGAACTGAAAGAAAAGAAAAAGTTTGCTTACTCTTCTTGACGTAAGTCATTAACACTCCGATCTAGTGAGATCATATCACTTGCCACCATATTAAACCCAAATTCTTTAATGCTGGCTTGAATGGATTCTTTGTAATCTGGTCCTAAAACATATGGCTTCGCTTCCTCTCCAGGGCCACCAACAACTCCATGAGGCTCAGGCTCTTTGGGTTCAAAATTACCAAGGACTCCAGGTCGTAAAACAGGATCTCGGTATACAAATGTCTGAGGCTTAAATGTGAGATACTGCCTCTGGATGATGTTTTGCTGTTTGTTATCACCACCGCCATGATTTAATTCATTTTTGGCCTTATTTTTCCTTCGAATGGATTCCAAGTCCACTTCCACACCTTCAACATGAGGCCAAGGTACCACAGGTTTGAACTTCTCATTTCCTAGTCCATGGTCTCCTTTGTTTGGCATGGGTCTGTTGGCTTCTTTGTCATCCTATATATACATACAGAGAAACAGCAGGAGATCATATAAATTGATGACCCTTTATTTATTTAAATCCAGTACCTTTATGCATTGAGAGTTGGTACTAAATATACGTCAAGCAAGAAGGGATAAAGAGACTCTGTTAAGTCTCAGTGAACACTGTTTACCAAACCAACTGTCTGAAGAACATCACCAGCCCTTGCCCACACTTACCTTGGTGAGTAGGTCCTGAACTGGCCTAATGCCAAAAGCATTCCCAAAAACCAAATACTCCTGTAAGATGTGTAACTTGAACATAGTTCAGGCTGCACAGCAACATAACGCGCAGGGAGCACTGACAGAGCATTTCATGAAGGACAAAGTGGTATGCAGGTGGAGAAGGCTGCAGCAAAGACCCTGGAGTCCTTGGGGCCACTCATAGGCCCTGGGACACAGAGGCTATGTGTAGCAGCTGCTCAGATGTCTGCAGGCTCTCAGTGGTTGACAGATAGAGCCTCAACATGCTCCTACCCTAGGAAATAGTGCTGTGACTATGTGTAATCTGGCGTGCACATCTGCAGCAGCCTCAAGCTGCATCTAATCCCTACATTTCATCCCCTTAACTTGCTCCCATCAAGCATTACTCCCTCTGCTGCAACTGCAGTGCTTTTGTTTATAACTGTGAGGAAGACTGAAGGCACGAAAGAGAGCAGGCAGATAGGAGATGCAGCCCTGATCTGATCTGCTGCATGGCTACACAGACAAACCCAGAAGTGAAGCAGTGCTGGGGCCAAAAAGAGCTGCCACAAGCAATGGCACTTGTATCTCCCGCATCCTTGTTTAATTTTACAGCACTCCTCCCTGCCTCCTCTCCAAGACATTTGAAGTTCTCACTGAGAAGGGATTTTGAAAACTGCATGGCATTTTACAACATCAGCAAGGTTGGTGGGGTTGGGACAATGGTTGGTGATTTCAGAAGAAACTGGATAGAAGCATCTGGGTATGAAGTCTCCAGAGCACAACAGTCACATCCACGAACGCTTCCCAGAACATAGTCACTGCTTTTGCCAATCACAGAATAGTAAGGGTTGGGAAAGACCTCTGAAGATCATCTAGTCCACCCCCCTGCTAAAGCAAGTTCACCTAAAGCAGGCTACACAGAAGAAGCAGGGAAACACTGCTGAAAGTTCAGATTTCCTGCTAAAATTATCTATTTGTAAGCAGGACAGATCATATCATCATAGAATGTTTGGATTATAAGGAACTTTAAAGATCATCTAGTTCCAGTCCTCCTGCCAAGGAGCAGGGACAGCTTCCACTAGATCAGGTGCTCAAAGGTGCATCCAACCTGGCCTTGAACACTTCCAGGGATGGAGTATCCACAATTTCTCTGTGCAACCTGCTCCAGTGTCTCAACACCGACACAGTAAAGAATTTCTTCCTAATATGAAATCCAAATCTACCCTCTTTCAGTTTTAAGCCATTACCCCTTGTCCTAATACTACATGCCCTTGTAAAATGTCCCTCTCCATCTTTCCTGCAGCCCTCCTTTAGGTACTGGAAGGCTGCTGTAAGGTATTCCTGGAGCCTTGTCTTCTCCAGTTTGAACAACACTAACACTCTCAGCATGTCCTTTCAGTGTCCCAGCCCCCTGATCATCTTCATGGTCCTCCTCTGGAGCCACTTGAGCAGGTCCATGTTCTTATTTTGAGGAGCCCAGAGCCGAACACAGTATTCCATGTGGGGTTTCACAAAAGCAGAGTAGAGAGGGAAAGAATCACCTCCCTTAACCTGCTGGCCATGCTTCTTTTGATGCATCCCAGGATGCAACTGGCTTTCTGAAGCCATCTAACATCTTTTTAGATCTTTTTAGATGTTAGATCATACTGAAATCTGCAGAGACCACCACAGATCCTAAGATNTGATACACACATTTTAGCAATGTCTCACTATCTATTCACAAATACAAAATCAAGGGAAAAACTGCTATCAGAAGAATGTCACATGTTCAAACCTGCTGGTGGCAGGGGTAGCTTCACACTTCAATGAAGTTTCTCATAAGTCTGTCCTGCCACATCCCTAAAATCTCCAGTTTCTCTGGACAACCTGCTCCAGTTGCTTGAGCAGTCTCACAGTCAAGGTATTTTTCCTCATATCTCAGTAGAAATTTCTCAAGTTGCATTTGGTGATAACTGACTCTTGTCCTTTCAGCATACACCTCTCAGAAGATTTTATTTCAATTTTCTCTGTAACCTCACTTTTGAGGGTGAAAAGATGCTATTAGATCCCCCCTTAGATTTTTCTCCAGCCAAACCAAGCTGAGCTCTTCCACCCTTTCATGACTGCAACCCTCTAACCTACTTAGCAGGTCTTTGCTAGGTCCTCTCCATTTCCAATATGTCTCCTGCACTGGGCAGCGCTGGAAAAGAAGCCATAGAGAGTACTCCAGATGCAGGCTGGTTAATGCTATGCATCAGGAAACAAACCACATCCCTCTGCTTGCTCCTAGTGTAACCCATTATGCAGTTTACCTTTACTGCAGCAAGGGCACAATGTTGACTCATGTCCATGTTTAAACCACACAACACTTACTACTACATTACAGTATTTTCATCATACATCATTCTGCAAAATAAAACCTAGAAATTAAGAAAAATCCAGTATAAAATAGATCCAGGTTAACATGGTAACAATGGGAGGCAGGCTGAATCGAATTCAAAATAAGACTTTATTCAAGAAACTTTATGACTTCTCTATTTATTCTTGTTTAAACAGGGAAGATGTACAAAATCCAGAAGTGTTAGATTATTCTGTTCTTCCATGACTGTTTTTTGAGGAACTCAAAAGCCAGTGTGAAAAGGGAAAGAGAAGGGCATATCAAAAAGCACATTTTGTGAGGAGGTAGAAGGCTGTCATGGATCTAAATAAAGCCCTGAGAGGACTTTTGAAGAAAGCATCATATCACACTTATCCTAGAAATCAAAAGAAAGGCTCTGCCTCTTCTGACAGTTGTCAGAACACTGCTGAGCACTCAGCTCTTACCAACTAGCATCGAATTCCTGCTCTGAGTGCAGAGGCAGCTATAAAATGCAACAAAATGGTGAACATCATTAGGAAGGATGCTTAAAGAGAGCATCATTTTGACTGTATAAAATGTTGAGGTATTCATGTCTTTAGCAATATTTAGTTCTGGTCTCTGCATCTCAAAAGGAGTTAGAGAAGGTACAGAGTAGGACAACAAGAACAAAAGAGAAGGTTGGCAGATGTATTAAGATGAAAGACCAGAAAGGCCAGCCTTTCATCTTAAGACTCTGAAGTTTGGAGATGAGCTGAGTGGTATGCAACTGAAGTTTACAAAATCATGGAAGTGATGGATAAATTGAATGGAAACCCACTGTTTATGCTAAATACAGGAACTGGAGCCACTTGACAAAACTGATCGGAAGAAATGTTCTTTGCACAGCAATCTCCTGCAGTATGCTGCACAGGAGGCTCTGAAGATAGACAGTACAAACAGTCAAACAAGGGATGAGACAACATGATGGATTTCAGATCCATAAGTGGACTGTAAAAGTGCTGGGCGGGGAGGTACCTTCTAAAAACTCTAATTCAACAGCAAAGCATAGCAAAGCAGCCAGGTTTACATGCTGCCACTCTCACACACCATCCTACTCTCAGTCAATCAGGAATTTCTTATGCCCCTGCTCTGTAAGAAAATAAATATCCTTTTATTCCAGTTCCACCACCTATAAAACAGTTAGAAGCTTCCCCTTAGCCAGTTCTTCAACTAAAACACAACACTTGTCAAAGTAATTTATTCTGCTGTTATACGAACTATGACTTAACTTGTATTACATTTAGTCTCATTATAACTGTTATGCACAATTTGCATTATAATGCATTTATTTGCTATTCCTTTCCAGACACTAAATATATTCAAATTTTGCAGGCCTTAGAAAATATGGCATAAAACCAGAAAATGATAGTCAAACACTGAGACACACTCATTTACCTCTTTCCTCCAATTTTTGTGTACCTAGGATGAATATGATGGAAGGCATTTGTTGTGAGTTAACCGCCGCAGGCAGCTTAGCATCACACAGCTGCTGATTTCTCCCTCCTCACCCCAGGTCACAAAACTAAAACACAGCATCATATGGGCTGCTATGAAGAAAATGAACTCTTCTTCAGCACTGTATGGGCATGGTGCAACCACAGTTCCTGAAGCCTATTTGTTCCTCCAGAGACAACTGAGACAAAGGTGTTCCAAATACTGACTGGAAAAAAAGCAAAGTAAAATGACAACTGAAGAACTATTTTAGTTATTGTATAAGCCACAATGCCTTTGTTAAGACTAGAGCTTTTTCTCTTTTATGAGTTATAACCTCCCCTTCCACTTTTTTTCTAAAAAAATGGCTTAATGACATGTCAAAAAAAAATCACTAATTAGAAGTTTGGCTCAGCAAAAAACGCAGTATGAAACTTCTAGAAGATCTATAAAACAAGGACAGTCAAACTGGAAGGAATGCATACTAAGAAAACCCCAAAAAACCAAAACAACCTTTCCAAAGTGGAAAAATCAAGACAGTCTTAAAATCCTTTGAAAAACTCTGGAAGAGATAAATCAATGACAACAAGGTGAAGGGAAGGCTTGGAAGAACTGGGCACAACACAGAGACTCACTGCACTTCTGAGTTGTCAAAAAATGAGGGGAGAGGAGCAAAATACCTGTGAATTCTCTCACATCTCAATACAAAAAACAAAACCTCATTACATCTTGACAAAGAACACATAGTAAGCTGTTTACATAGAGTAATACAGAAAAATATTTATTTTCCACAGATGATTGTTTTTTTATAAAAGGGCTAGGCCTAAGATTTCCTGTCAGCTTTTCTAGCTCCAGTTCAGTGCATGCTGCTTTACTTTTTAAGTGTTCTTTCCACTCCTTAGGGGTTTACATGAGTCACTGCAATGGGTGTTCTGGAAACACTGAGATGATATAAATACAGGCAGTCCCTGACTTGTACAAAAAAAGGAGGCACTTGGTGTAATTTTTTTTTTTCAAATTAGGTTCTTCCTTTTTGCAAGAGAGGAATGCACTGTATAGGGTACATAACTGTATCCCTTTGGAAATGTGTTTCTAAATGATAGGAAGTAAAAGGAAAATCTGGGAAAGGTCTTCCTAGGGCTGCAAGATTGTTCAGCTGATAGGAAGGTTAGAATTGTGGCTGCCAATAAAACTGAAAATTTAAAAGTTGCATAATCTGTTTTTCTTCAGTCAAACAGTTCATGACTGGCAACTCCCTAAAACTCCTGATGAAATAATGTCTGAAGTACAAAATGATGTTAAAAAAGGGGTTTGCTTAATTTCTAAAATGGAACATTATCATACTGAGAAAAGTTTGCTAATTCAAAGCAACATCTATAAAAGCAACTTGCTCTTCTAGACAAAAATCAGTTATGTAATAAAGAACGAAAAGAAAAATAATTAAATAGAATCCAGCATTATTCTCATTATCCAAGGACTCAAAAGGAAATTAAAACCCTTACATTCTCAGAATATACATGTTCATACCCAGCTGACTGAAGACAGATACTGAGTGTTGCAATACTCTGGTTTTCCTTATGAAAAAACAACACCATAAAAACTGACACAGTTTAATATTTTAGTAACCTAGGAGGCTAAGCCCTACACAGTTTCTCCAGTCAAGCTTTTACCTTTCTTATCTTTAGCTGCATCTACACCACTGCACTTAGCATGAAAGGCAAATACACTTTATGTTTTTCTACCACAAGGCAGGTTCAAAGACTTTTAACTGAGGATGAATCAATAGCTCTTAAAGCTCCCCTGATGCAAGCTCCTCTTCTACACAAAACACAAGCATTTTAAATAAAGCCTCTGTCACAGATACTCTAACAGAGACCACAGAGCTATCCGTTTAGCAAGGATTTCAACATTTAAAGTATTTTGTTTTGTTTGCATCAACTTAATGCACCCACACTCCTAGTTTACTGGAGAAAAAAGGGAACTTGAGAAATTACACAGAGCCTAGGATTTTCAATTATTTGAGTAAATAGGAGAGGATTGGTTTAATTTATTCAGTTACCTTGTTTAAAAAAAACAAAAAACTAACAAAAATTAGCCTGACTACAGTTTTGCAGCACAAACATTACTGTGATGGTATTTCCAAAGAGCAAGTAATTCTACCAGACAACGACCACATTAATCTGTTTTTTTGAGTGTTCAACACTTGGTCAGAAGATGCTTACAAGCCACAAAGAAAACTCTATAAACAATTAAAAAGTACTTTGATGATCTAAACAAGCATTACATTATATGCATAATTTACATATATATGTTCAATTTATTAAAAAAATACAAAACTATGAAGTGCAAGCAGCTTTGGAGAAATGCATGTTTAGCTGCAGTTTTACACTGCTGTCTATTGTATTCACATCTGAAGAATGAAAAATAAAATGTGGGTTTGTGGTTTTTTTTAATTTAGAAAAGCAAGGCAAAGTCCCCTTCACCTGCCTCCTAGATTTCACAGCATCTGTCAAGCTTATTGATGTGATGCACTACTCATTGCCCTGCACCATCCTTTATCCAGCTTGCTTTTTCTTGCCCGCTTCCTCTTAGTTCCTGAGTACATTCTCAAGAGGGAACTGCTGTGCCAGGGATAGATACCTGTAGTAAAACTGCTCATCAGCAGTACTGAGGAAAATCCTTTTCCTACTCATTCCTTATGTCCTATCTGACAATGCAGAACAGGACAATCACCAGTATTTAGAGTTTTGCAGTGCCAGGTTGCAGAAGTAACACAGTTCTCAGTAGACAGCTGCACAGCAAAGTTATTAATATCAACTCAGCCCACAGGAAAAAAGAAAAAATTAAGTAGTGGTATCTTTGAGCCCCAAAATTACCTGAGTTAACTGAGACAAAACAACTTAGTGGAATAAGATCAACAATTTTCTTCTATCTTATCATAGAATCCTAGAATGGTTTGGGTTGGAAGGGACCTCTGGAGCTCATCTAGTCCAACCCCCCTGCAGTGGCCAGGGACATCCCCAACTAGAGCAGCTTGCCCAGAGCCCTGGCAAGCCTCACCTGCAATGCCTCCAGGGATGGGAACTCAACCACCTCCCTGGGCAACCTGGGCCAGTGTTCCACCAGCCTTGTGGTGAGGAACTTCTTCCTAATGTCCAGTTTAAATCTACTCCTCTCCAATTCAAAACCATTGCCCCTTATGGTTGACATTCCTGAGGTTCGACACCATCACTTATGGAAAAGCAAGTGGCATCCTCAAAAATAAAAAGTGCACATAAAGCAGCAGAGGAATTGTTTATAAAAACATGAATTTGGCAACAGCTTGATGTTCTGCTATTATGAAGGAGTTTGGCAGAATGTACCATTCAAGTTCCAAGTGACTTGCATTAGTGAATCTCGGTTTGAGTGATTTCAAAAAATAGTAAAACCAACTTCTTGTTACCTAGTAATGAGTCTACAAACTAACAATACTCATCTGAAGTCATCTCTGCTGGTGTAAATGGGAAAAAGGCACTGAAGAAGATAAGGTTCAGTTTCTCAACTTTATTTTTCAACTGGCTGTTGTAAGACTTCCCTGGGAAAAAAGACCAACTTCTTGTCATCTCAGATTTTTGTGAAGATACTGTCTATTTCCCCACAGCACAAGCATCCATCTAGGACAATGACTTCAGGCTACTGCTGCATACTGCCATAGTCTGCAGCCAACCTCTCACAAGGTCACAGCGTACAAATTTGTATGCTACGGAAGCCCTCACATAACAAATCTTATGGAGACTGCCTCTGCACCTTGTCCTTCCCTGTTTTTTGTGGCATATCTGTAGATGTAAGTAACCCTGATATTCAAATTCCTAACTTATTTTCGGTTGAAACAGCTTCATTGTCCAGCTATTTGCCTAACAGAGCAGAATACAATAAACCCTGAGTTTTACCTGTTTCTTTGCAGAGCATCCTGTTTAAAGATATACATCTAAATTCAGATAAGCCAGTATGATACTCACCTGAGCATGCAATTTAAATGAAATGTTCTGTTGCCATATTATCTTTCATTTGCAAGGGAAATTCATCTGAGCTAATGATGCTTCTGCTATCCTCTCTGGCCTTGCTGTGCACATACCACTTAAAACTCCTGCAGAGCAATACAATCCTGCCAAAAGTACTATTTTCGCTTGTACTCCCTGCCCTTGCTCTTACACTCTCTTTTCTGATGTCCCTGCCCTCTCATAACCTCCTGTTGTACGTGACCCTCCTCTTTGAGGAGCTTGGATTTTCTATAAATGTAATCATCACACCCACATGCATCTGATCCAGACTGAGGGACCTCCTTAGCACAGCTCAGTTACTGTCATCAAAAGCAAGACTACCAGGAGACCTGATCAGAGTGCTTCATGCCAGACCCAGTCTCTTATTGGGGATGCCACTGGCCACCCAAAATTTGCAGACTTGGACCTTAACACCCCTATCCCATAGGGTGAATCCAGTCCATATTCAGTGATAGGTTTTTTAGTGTCCTTGAGAACCGGCATTGGAACAGGCTCCCAGACTCTCTTTCACCTTCAGTGAGATTTAAAAGAACAAAAAGGACAGTGAGAACATGGCCTGTACCTGACCTGTCTTACACAGTGACTCTTCAGGAGAGGTGCAGTACTTCTCCAATTCCTGTGTGACAGGCAGTTTTACAATTAGACTCCTCCTGACTGAAAGCCAGTAACAACAAAGACATTGACAGCTTCAGAACAAATTACTGTCAAAAATAGCACTCTTTTACTGTCCTTGTTTTTACAGGCACTCTGTGAATACTGAACAAGCTGTTAAACCTTCCAACTTGCCTTCCTTGTTGTCCCAGATACAACTCCTACCCAGCTTTTACACATTCCATCCTTCCATTCCTGGTACTGCCATAGTTTATTGTCCCATACTGCCCCTGGTCCCATCTATAATCCAGTGGTCATGCTGTGTTAAGTCTTGCCAGAGATCCACTTAAAGCCTCCACTTAAAAGAGATGCCTGAGAACTCTGTGGAGATAATCACAAGCAATGCATCTCTCCTTGAGGCTCTGGAGAGCACCACATCATCTGCGATAGTAATTAAGGTGATCTACAATAGAAAGACTCAGATAAATACCTGAATAAACAGATATTCACTGCCTAACTTTGTATCTCAGGGCTAGATTTAAAGCAGTCAAAGCAGCCTGTTATCATTGAGATTACAATCATTTTCAAGTAACAAAAATATTTTTAAACTGAATCATAAATGAAGCTGCTGTATGACCTAGGGTGATGTATTTCAGTCTCTCCCACATTCTAGAAATGGAAGGATGTTGACACTAGTAGCTTGTGCAGTAAAACACAAAAAGCCCCAAAAGAACACCAAAGCATATTTATAGCTGCTTGCTACATTCTTGCAGAACAACAGAAAGGCTGCACCAGGATCCTGGATAAGACAGAGGTATGATCCAAAGCTTCCTAGATCCTCTCCTTCCAGACAGCATGCTAAAGATGATAGAAAGGCTTTTAAACTCATAACAGCAAGAATCAGTGTTTATTTATTACAAGTTTATTACAAGGAGAATAATCCACATTTTCAGTAGAAAAAAGCCAAAGTGATCAAGTGAGACAGAATATAAATAGAAGAGCATAACATCAAGTACCTCCCTCCACACTACATCTTTTCAGGTCTGATTTTGTTTCTTGTTAATTAAGTGGTTTTCTCAATTGCAAAGTGCAATTCCTTCAGCCCCCAATAAACCAGAGACGACAAGAGAGCACGTACTTCCCTTGCCTGACAAGAAGGTTGCCTGCACTCATCCTGTCCCACTCTTAATGGAACATGACATAAACTGAGAAAAGACAAATACTGCACATCATACAAAGTAAGCTTGCTTAAGGACTTAAGTTTAGCTTAAGCACTTAAGACTGGTCTAATCATCCACCAGCTGACTCAGGGACTGTTCTTCAATTTGAAGAGTCTACCATCAACTGCTTTTCAAATGCCCACAACCTTCCTTCTTTCTCTGCACAACAGATGTATTTCTAAGTAATGCAGCCTACACTGTCATTTAGCTTGGGATTTCAACTGCAAACTTCTGTAGGGCATCATCCACTAATTCTCAGAGACTGCAGTGACTCAGACCTCCAAGCCAACAACAAAGCACCTGTTCAGTATGCTTACTCTCAAATGCACCATACGGCTTGCTATACCATTGATGAGACTCTACACAAATTTAAAAAGATCAAATTTGTATGCTGGTTGACTCTCTTCATGCTAAATTCAGCCATTTAGAATACATCTTTTTATTGTAATTCAGTTGTTCAGAACACTGTTATGGTAACAGCCAAGCCTTATGAAGAGGCCAAAGAGAAAGGACAACACCAAACCCTGGGGCACAGTTACCATTCTACTGCAATACAAGGCAGAAAAATCATCCCAGGTAAGAAAATCTTTCTAAAACAAAGTCTAGCTTCTTGTCTAGTCAGGACCCAATTGCTTTCAATTTTCCTTCTTCTCCTGAAGCAACTCCCCACCTGAAGTCTTAGGAAATACCAACTAGCATCTACTCACAGGAAGGACAATGCTTATTGCCTAGAAAGTTAAACCTTGTTTTTTCTTAAGAAACTTAATGAAAATTCTTCTTTCAGCTTCTCAGCCTGGTGGCAATCCATGGGATACCTTGCTAAGCAGTAAGCAAGCAGTTCAGCAACGTGGCTTGTTCCTTAAGCAAATGTGCCAGTTGGTGTTTGTTATCCCAGGAGGAGCAAAGCCGTAGATGAACCGATATATTTCTAAACAAAAAGTGCAACAAACTGGCTTCTAGGGACACAGCCAACTCCACAAATATGTTTAAGCAGATGAAGGCTGTGGGAAGTCTCCAGATGCTCAGAATTCTAGCTGGCTCTAATCAATATTATAATCTTTCATTTCTGTAAACATTTATGTTATGTATTTTGTTCAAATACAACCTTCTGTTCTTTTAATTTCTCTCAAATTTTCAGTTTTGCTTACAGTGCTTTAGTTAAGTGCCATTGCTTTAACATATTTTAGAGGGACAGGAGGCAGAAGCAAGAACTTTTTCCAACTCTTTCTTCTAGACAAAAGCTGAATATCAGGAAATTGCTTTTGAAAAATGGATTGCAGAAAACACAGGATTTTTTTCTCCTTATATCCCTTCTCCAAGTGATGAGGAGTACCACACTTACACACGTGGCTATGTGGTTTGGACCAATGCTAAGCATTCGGTGAGATTGTGAAAACAGTGCTGAATGGCTCACATAGCACATCTAGAAAACAGCAAAATTATCGACGGAAAAGGAAAACAACCTTGCCCTTCAACTTGCATACAAGGGCTTCAGATTCAAGTATTAGATGCTGTTCTCCGTCTTCCCTAAGCTTTTCCTAGGAGACATATGTTTGGACCATTTATATGTAACACCTCAAAACCGTAAGATAGAGTTCTCTAATGCAGCCTGATAAACTAAAATTCATGTTTTGTTGAATAGGAAAACAGGTTTTCAAGTCAGGATCAGCAAAACAGACTGAAGATAAAGGCATTTATTATCACACATCTACAATAAAATTAATCAGAAGCATACTTGGGCTTATACTTGCTTCATAAGAATCTGAGTAACTAACACTTTGTTGGCCTATTAAGTTTTTCCCCAGGATACAAGCAAAAAGATGACCGCACCATAACTAGACAACTGTCCACAATTTTTCTCTCTAGAAAGGTTTTACAAATGCTTGACTGTAAAAACTATGCTTTAAAAACAAAATGGACTATTGTTCAAGACATCATCTCCATCAGAGCTGACTACAAGACGCAAAAGTGCCTCCAGATATTACATCTTTATCTGTGACTCAGGCTATTTCTTCCCTTGAATTGATTTCTCATATGACTGGCTCTATCGTTCTCTGCATTGCCAGTTAGAGGCTAGCAGAACTGTAGATACTCTGTTAGTAAACTGGATTAGTAAAAACAGTATTCACAGAGGAAAGCAGGTCTCATTTCTTAGCTTAAATGACCTCCTTCCTTTATAGATCCCTAAGCCTATTCAACTTTAGCAATCAATAAAAATTAAGAGCAAGCAATTGTGAATACGTGAAAATAAATAGTGTTGGATTGATGTCTTGTCAATTTAGTATATGCTGATCCATGTAGTTTGGTTCTACAGTAGCATTCTACTACTGTCACATGCACATGCTTTCAAGTGCTTGGCNACAGGAGAACACAAGGGATTGTCAGACTGTGCCTGGCAATCAAATTAAGACAAAGAGAAAAAACAGCCATGAGAATGAATGATTTCACTGCAACATTGCCATAATCCAGCACACTATCATTTCTATCACTAAGACCTCTCTGGTACTTTCTCATTTCACTCCTGCACTCTGTAATCTTTGGCTGCAATGCCTTGTCTGTTATGCCGAACAGCTGTGCTGATCTCATTGAGTCCTGTGCCTTCACTCAAGCCACTGCTGTAATTGCTAAGAACCTTCTTCTACCTTAATGGTTCAGCAATAACAAGTCATCTCTTTCCCATCCTGAAAAACTCATCTTTTTCTCCAAGGTGAAAGGCTTAAAACACAGCATCACTGAAGAGGTTCAGTACAAGACGTGTTCCCATAACTACGTTTCAACATTAAATTAAACTTGTGACCTTTCTATTTGAGACACTGCTCCTTCTACATTCTGTCTCATTCCAGGAATATCCTTCATTTCATGCATATGCTTCAACCGTATCTTAAAAAGAGAACTCATGTTCATTCATATGGACATCAGAGATTCTTAAGGACTTCTAAGATGTCCTTGGTCCAGCTTCAATTCCTTCTATATAGGAAGGATTATTCTTCTTTTCCTGTGTAGTAGTATTACACAGTGGAGGCAAGGCTTTTCATTTTACTAATACCAAGCCCCTTTTAGGAATGTTCTCCATACACTGAAGAAAGAAATAGGTGAAGCTGTTTCTTTTGGACATAAATAATTAAAATTTAAGTAATCAAATTTAAAGCTGTAGAGATGAGCAGGTAAAAACAAGCATATGCTTTGAATTTAAAAAGAGACCAAATAATTACAATTCATAATCCATAACTTTCTTCTTGAAAATATCCAGCTTCCACCAGTTTTCCCTCCAGATGGACAAAGCCTCAGAAAGAAACAAAAACTATCATCAATCCTCATGTTCTAAACGGCTGAGGACAGCTCTTCTGGCTCTCCAGGCTTCAGCTATGAACACTGCAGTGGTTAAAGCTCCCAGAGAAATAGCATCTTTGTTTCTCAATAATTTCATACAGAAGGGTATTTTAAAATCATGCCTTTCTTTTATATATCTCAGCAAGTAAGTGACATATACAAGACAAGAAATCCATCACCGACACACCTGAGATCAAGGGATGCAGGTTTCTGTGCTATATCTTGCCTTCCTCAATTTTTAGACACATTTGCCAATCTCATTTCCTATTTTTTGCTATTAAGAAGCAAACTGCACAATCAGATTTTCATTTGTCTTGAAATACTGTTACTATTCTCAAGCTTTAAAACAACCTCTTTCTGTCTTTTTTTTAAAACTGCATTTCACAATGTGATTAACTCTACCATTTTGAAAGCTTTTTCAATGAAACAGCCAGTTGAAGCCAAAAGCTGCATTTTATGAAAATTATGCATACAGTCTAAAACCTATTTCTGAAAGTTTCATCTGAACTTCCAACACATCTCAGAAATATAGAGTATTTACGAAATTACCTTGTGTACTGCTTGACTAGATAAGCAAGGGGAAATCACTTGTTACAAGCAGTTGTTCTCCTTCCTTGACCCTTCATTCCTGTGTCTTTTCCATGTAGGATATCTAAGAGAATCTGTGTGGTACTCACCAATACATTAGCTATAGTCTACTGTGAAGTGAGTTCTTATCTGTCCTAAATACTTAAAAAAAATTAAATTCAAAATAATCATCACAATGCATGTGTTTGAAGCATAAGAAGGAAAAAAGATCTGCAACAATCCTAAACTAGTAAGAACCAATTTATTGAATGGATGAACCAATCTCAGTAAACTGACTACTCTTTCTGTGACATACAGCTAGTGACATTACTTGTTTTGCTGTGAAGTAAACATGATGAATATCAAAATCTATTTCACAGCTTTGCTTTAGCAACCACATCATATGTGAGCACAGCCAGATTCTTTCCATCTTTCAGACAGCTAGCAAGAATTCTATAATATAACCCGCTAACTTCTCCCAGTGGAATCCACTGAACCTCTCTGCTCTCCACTATGCTTCCAGCCTTGCATTTAGCTCTGCAAACAAACATTATACTCAAGTATAATACACTGATTCCTTTGCAATTGGACTGTAGCACTCTACCATTTAAATTGTGGCATACAGCACTACAAAGGAAGGTGTACAAGGATCCTTCTTGTTGCAACAACTGGAACTCTGTTCTCATTACCGGGTGTAACTGCAGGATGCCCCCATCATCCAAACAGCATAGCAAGAGGCATTTCTCTGAAGCATTGCAATTTTTGCAACAAATGTTCACCCTTTGTAAACATTTTTGACATGAAATCAGAAGACTTGGCAATTCAGATTCTCCATGTAAATAGCAAGAGCAGAAATTGATCTTAAAACAACAGCAATCCTTTACTCAGGTTATACTCGCCCTAGTAACCCTGCTCTCAGCTGGAGCAATTTCCACAAGCCCTACGGATGCCTGCTCACAGTAGGCTTCAAAGGGAGCTGCTAATAACTGCATTTATGAAAACTGTGCCCTTCACTTATTGCATCTATGACAGAAAAGATACTAGTAAAGTACAGATATGATCTATCCAGTTCATTAAATGGGTGTTTAAATGGGAATGCAGTTCACTGAATCAAGATATTTACATGCTAGCCTTGAACTTGAACTTCTAACAAAGACAATTTTGTTAATGCCTGTCAAAAAAATTCATTTCGGAAGCTCTCTGCAGTCCCCAAGAAAGAGAATCTGTTGTCTCCAACGGGGCAAAATCTGGCCAGCAGCTGGAGAAGGAAAAGTCAGTAAGGCAGTTTATACTTATGTCTGGCTGGGGAGAGACAGTGCCTCTGAAGAAGAAAACTGCAAAAGAAAGATGTCAGTATTTCAGTCTTCAGTATGAAAGAGCATGTTAACTAATGCAT
This sequence comes from Bucco capensis, assembly GCA_013396975.1. NCBI lineage: Eukaryota > Metazoa > Chordata > Aves > Piciformes > Bucconidae > Bucco > Bucco capensis. The sequence goes on along the minus strand of VWZO01009230.1, from coordinate 58,638 downwards.
GAGCCATCAACTATCAGAGAAGGATAACTGACAAATGTACCAGGACAGGGCAGTAAACAATATGGACTTATTTATTGTAAATAATACTATAAATAAATAATGTAAACGATATAAACTTGTTTACTGTACATCAAAACAGAATCAATAAAAGAAATTTTAAAATCTGCAAAGAAGATACTCTAAGCAAAATACAAAAGAAATAAAATTTACTGTGTTCTGCTACCTTTCCATACCTACAAAGCTATTATATTGAAAATGGTAAAGAAGATCAATATAGAAGAGCCTCTTCTCTAAGAGGCAAACACATTCACATGGTTGTAAACCAAATCAGTACTACTCTTGTCATTAATCAGTTGACTTTTGGGATGCTTTCTTTTTTAAGTTCTTGCACACAAGTGACAACAGCATAACATAAAAGGTATATGCTCTGCTTAAAACTGTCAAATGTAAGTTATCCAAATTAACATTTTCTCAATACATTATCATATAATTTTGACCTGGACAATTTTTTTAAGTTGAAATAGAGAAAACCAAATCAAGTTACTATCCCACTAAACAGTTTAGTGGGATCCTATGACCATCTGCCAGAAATTTGGACAGCCTACCTGATATTGTTACAGCTCAAGTGAGTTGAGAAATCAAACATTCCAATTAAAAAATATAAAAGCTTAAAAATAAGCTACTGTTCAGCTTTCCATTTTTAGTAATTCTAGAGAACATTAAGAGCAGTAACTGTGTATCTCTAAAAGGGAGCAGCTGAAAGACACAAGCACTGAAATTCACTTCAGACATAATATTTTACCTGGAAACAGTGTTTTCTTTTTTTTTGTAGTAGAGCACTTCCAATACTATGATTCTTGACACTACGACAACTGTAGATTTGTAAAGGAAGTCAGATTTATATAAAGTGTGGCAAAAAAAATGATCACTTGCCTACTCTCCCTACTGAGCAAGGGTACACAAGGCTGACTTGCCTGTTTTATTAAAATGCAAAGTTGGGAAGATTTCTGGATGTCAATACTGTGATGCATTCCATTGGTGTTTATCTTCGCAGGACTGCAGATATACAGTAAAACCTGAAGCTAATATTTTTCATCTCTGCTGGAAGGTGAACTGTGGAATACCAGGAATACAAATTATAAGATGCACCTAGCTCTTGCAGAAAATGAATGAAAACTATATTCTCTAGCTGCTGCAGATGAGCTGCCTTTACATTCTGGGTTTTGCTAATTTACTGTCAATTTAAACCTCTGTCTGATAGGTGCTGGATTTTTAAAGCTGGTGTAGGATGGATACATTTCTTCTACAATCAGTTTACTTTTCCACACAAGCACCTTTATACCCACAGGCTGAGCTGTGACTCCCCACAGCCAGCTGTGTGGGCAAGCCAAATGAATTTAGCATCAACAAGCAGGTTGAACACCAGTGCTGAGCTAGTTCAAAACAGGAGTGTGAATTAAAAAAAACACCACAACAAAACAAAACATACCACAGCTGCTAGAAGCTGAAAAACACAGAAGAGAGCATCCTTGTAGCAAAACACATAGAACAAAACTGCTGCCCAAGGCTGTTTAAAACCATTACTTGTGCATAGGCATAGAGCAGAGAGATGAGGGCCATGCAGCCCTGTTCCCCCTGAGTGATTTCTATCCATCCTCAGAACCCTCTTCCAGATCTCTGCAGGGCACTTGGAAGAACAAGTACCTGCAGGCTGGCAGGAGAGTAGCTGCCTTGCTCAAGAGAGGGTTTGCTTCTTTTGTACCTTTAAAACAAAAACAAACCAATCCAAACAAAACCAACAAAAAAACCAAACCCAAACTCCAGAGTACCTCTCTAAACCTTTCTTCTCCTTTGGAGGAGTTCCACTTGCTGTGTGTGCTGAGGAAGGGGAGGACAAAAAGGAAGCATACACACATCCCTACTGAATTTAGTCACCCGTAACATGCAAAAAGCATCAGAAAAAAATACACAGACTTGCCCAGTCCTGTGGTTTTCTAAGTCACCATGCCCAGACCCCATCTCAGAAATAATCCAAGTGCTCATATCAGGGAAAGCCTGTAAAACAGACTGTTTCTGGTGGTCTGGGCAATGGCTGCTGTTCCCCTTCCTAAAGCACTCCATTGTTTCTTGTGGTGTTAGCAGTAACGAAACAGTGTTTTCTTGCTCTGAATAAAAGAGTATTTCTGTAAAATGTAAAATTTCTGTAAAATATTCTTAGTAGTACGAGTCTCCCTTTCTCTTCTTCTAAACCAAAGCGACAAAATGAAGATTATTTTCTGTCATACAACAGAATTAAGGAGACAGCTGCATGTTCTTAAAATTATGCCACTACAGCTACATAAGAAATGGTATTAAAGAATGAGCCAGTCTAGTGCTGACTAGTTTTAAAGTCTACAGACAAAATAAATCAAAGTAAGTAAAGAAACTCAAACTTTAGAAGTAAAACTGCATGAAGGGAAAGGAACATCACAGAGGTTAACATACAATAGGACAATAGCAGCACTGGTTATAAAACACCGGAGTTGTCATAACGAGTCTTTTTCATACACTTTAAAGTCTTTGAGTCCCATAGCAGATACAGTATAAGAACAGTTAAGCAACATTACAGTCTGACAAAATTAACAAATGCACACTGGGGAGGAAATGGGCTCTCTACAGGAAGGCTGATGGGGTTTGGTGTTAGGCTATGAATATGTCTCCTAAATATACACTGCTGGAAGGTTTCTATTTGTAAAGCCAATGTGACTTACAGAAAGTCAGCTTCATACAACTACGAAGAGGAATATTTAATGGGTTCAGCTCTAAGACACCAATACTGTATCTAAAACCTTAACTTCCTCTTCAGTAAAAATGGGCTTAACATAAATGGCCATGCATCTTAGTAAATATGTAGTACATTATGGTTGTTAGATAAATCAAATTAATAGATAAAGAGTCTATCTTTTTCTTAGAAATTAACAGTTGTGAACCATTCCTGAAAATGAGGATTGCTGGGATTAGACTGTAAACTGTATTTTGACAAGTTATCAGTACAGACTAAATTCTTGCAAATATACAAGATAAAACCTGTTAAAAAACCTGTTCAAGCTGCCTTTCTTTTGCAGCTATGATAACTGGCCAAGTCTATCAGGGAAAACTTCAACGCTTACACGCTTAAGGCTGTGAAAGACTTCTTTAATTGTAGACATGAATTGTAGAGTTTAAAATGAAAAAGGTTTTTTTCCAACAGAAACTTTGTTGGTTTATATCCTTTAAGAAACCTGTTAGAAGACAGATTGATCAAACTATAACAAAGGATAAAGTTAAGAGAATAGTCCGATGATTTATCTTCTTTCCTTACACCCAGATTTCCGTATCACTTAATATATTACTGCAACACAAGAAAACTCTTAAGCTGCTGAACAGCTGGTCATTAGAATATGCCTAATTAACTCCCCAAATTCTCACGAAGAATGAACAAGGAAAAAAAATGACCAAAAAAAAATAAAATTACTTAAGTAAAGGTATTAATCCTTCAGTTGGGGATCAGATTGCAAAAAGAACCTAGAATAACAAAGATCAATGCACCCCATTACATTAAGGTGGACTTGTGGTGGCCACAGTCAATCAATGATCACCATTAAGCCTCTCTGTAAGAATCCAATCATACACTGGTCAATAAATGCAAACGTACAGGACTGTTTTAAAAGTGGTCTGGTTATGGTTTTCTTTTTATTGTATGGTTTCCAGTAAACATAAAAAAACTATGTTAAGGCCTGAATATCAGTGTCTTGCATGCCTCACTGTAAGCCCAGCAGCCTCTGTGTCCTCAGCTTAACAGCAAATCGTAAGCAGGTACCTGTGATTACCTGCAGTCCACACATACACAGGCAAGTCAGCTTAGGTTCAGAAATTCCACACTCCTGGGAAATATCATTGAAACAAACACCTCCCAAAGAAGCAACCACAAGATCTAGGCATACAGGAATTGGAGAAAAGGGACATAGGACAGATGAACTGTGCTCAAGGACAGCAGATTTCAAAGAATTCTAATTATTTTTAAAGTAGGCCAACCCCCAGGACATATCCATTTCATCCAGCAAAATTAATCCAGTCTGCTCCCTGCCATCCTCTTTTCCCAAGGCCCCTCAGGCATACACAAAGATTAAAGGCTACATGAACTATCCTGGCAGTCTGCTCCCTTTTATCACAACAGCTTGACAACTCCCCTGTCACCACCAGCCTTGGGAGAAGATAATAACAGGAGCAAAACTTGTTAACTCCCCAAAAGGCAATTGACATGACTATTCATGGAAAAGGTAGGTGTTCTCTCTAACACAGTGAGTCTCTATCTTACAGAGACTCTCCTCCCATTTCTCTGCATGAAAGAATGGCAATGGTATTGATACCTTGAACATCTACTCACTGCTTTGTATATGAGCACCCAAGCATCTCATCATATGTTGCCAAAGCTGGGCCACTGTGATTGTTTGCCCCAGGTTTGACATCCAGGTCTTCTCCCAGTCTTGATCCCAATGCCATGGATAGCTGCTCTCATTGAGGATGTTTTTTCTGCTGGTGACCCTGAAGGAATTGTTCATGCCTGGACCTGCTCGAAGTGCTTCATGGCCTCACTGTCAAGTCAATACTTCTTGGCCTTCCATAGCTCAACCCTTGTTGTACTATTTATGTAACTAAAAAATAAGCAAGCGTTCAAGACAATTTTAGATTGGTATTGCAAAACACAGAGAAGGACAGAAGACACAAGGTGTCTTAGCCACCAAGATCACACAAATGCATCGCAGAAACTAATCTGCAGTCTTACATTAGATGCCCAGAGCTAGAATACCTCCACAGAGAGTACTCAAGACCACTTTACATACTCAATAAATCTCATGGGTTAGGAGTATATTACACTGAGTGAATTAGCAGCATTTGGAGCCGAAGATCTCCAAAAACTCATACAAGAGGCAGCAGAAGATGCTCCTCCCTCACCAGAAGGAGCTGAGGCACAAGACACCCATGTACCATCCTCCTGGACTTGAGAGTTCCCAGCTAAGAACCCTCTGATCAGAGGCAGGTGATACACTTATCATTAAAAGCTCATATTTCATGAAAACAAACAAACAGCATGAAAAAAATTCCACCTCCCACCCTTTGCCATGTCTGCATATCACTGAGATACTGTTTTTAAGCTAACCACTACTGCAGGTCTTGGTTCGGTGCAAGAGGAACATATTTCATAGAGGGGAGGGAAATAAGGGTGGGAAAACATGGAAGAGGTGAGAAAAAACCAACATATTTCATAGCTGCTGTTTAAAGCTTCTCAGAAGCTTTGGCATGTTAGAATAACAGTGTGGAAGATGGATTAGCAGAGCCAGAGCAGGTGAAGCAGTCTACGGTCCATGATAAATGCACCACTGACACATACACTGCCTTATAAAAGACATAGATCATGAGCCTTTAAGAGCTGACTTCAAGGCCTTATTTGAGAGTGTAGCAAATCTTGTTTTAAAAATAAAGCATGCAGAGAACAATTTATTTTGCCTAAAGAACACATTAGCTCAGTATTGTTTTTCTTGGTCTTCCTTCCTCAATATGAATGATAGAAAACTCATGACATTACCATCCAAGGTGCTTTTAAGAAGTAGCTTGGTTAAATTTCTAGTTTTGCTTCAAAATGTCATTACAGATGAGGCATTTTCTACAGTCAAAAGATAAATATCTTTTCCTTTGACATATCTATAATTCTTAGGCACAGNGCCAAGCCTAGCCACAACAATCTATAATTCTTATTAACTACATCAAAACATTGCTTAAATACCTCAAATATGTAAAGGCAGGAATTAAGAAATAAAAAGCTGTTCCTTACTTTTTTTAGTCATCCTTAAAAGGGAACTCTTTCCCTACAGGGTAAAACCAAAGCAAATTTTAATCCCTAAATTGTGACAAAAATGTTCAAATATGAAAAAAAATACATTCAATTTCATTAAAAAGCTTGTGTTTTTTTCTAAACTACACTATTTAACATAAAACTTTCTGCCTTATTAAAAAAATCAACTAACCATATTCATTCAAGTGAGAACAGTTCTTGCTGAGCTGCTCTCATTGCCAATTTTTTAAAAGGCAACAAAAATAAGTAAGAAACTGTGGGCTGCACACCATCTGCTTATGCTTTAATTCTATTAACAGTTACATTTTGAGACTTTCAACTGTAAAGAAAGTTTTCCAAATGTAAATAGCATATAAATTGGTATACCATTTTTACCTCATACCTTCCTACAATTCTCTCTCTGCTGCCCAGGTGTTTACCACATATCATTGCTGACTGCTACTACCAGCAACTGTGCTTTCCACAAGGAAATCAAAGGCAAATAAGTTTAACTTAGGAGAGCCAGAGCAATACTAAAAAAACATGACTGGAGTCAGCTATGAAAATGAGAGATTCAAGAAGACACAGTAAGAGGGAAACCTAAAAAAAAATACAGACTAGCACAGAGCAGCAAACTATTTATTACAACTGGGGGGGAAAAAGGGGGAATTTGTTCTGCAAGTTGCAAGAAAGCAGGCTTATGCTTGGAGAAGCATGTTTAATTCCTGCTTAATACAGTCCTTTTTAAAGTATAATCTTGTCATTACAAAAAGCAGTCATTTTTGTGTAAGTAATACTGTATCAGGTAGGCCGGTAAGAATAATATTATTCTTGTCACATGAGAAGTCAATGGGTTTTCAGAAAATAGGAATTCTGTGCTATAGATTGCACCCATAGAAACACACAAACTTACTTAGCGTGAGCTGTTTTTTGAAATAAAGAATTTGTTTTTTCTCAAATTTCATGCCTACCAATTCAAATTGTATCCCAGTGAGAAGGGCAAGCATTTCCAAACTGTTCCTTCCCAAGCAAGGAGAACACAATAAGGGTATTTGAAAAACAACAGTAGAATACTTTTATTAGCTGCCTTCTCTATATCTTTCTGCAATTATTAACAACAAAATACCCCTTTTCTATAAAGGCACACACTTTCCCAGAAAGCTCCTTCAAGGAGGAGGCTACAATTAAATTGATAAATCTCAGTGTTGAAATCTGCTATAAAGCACAACCTTTATCTTTGGATTAAGTTTACAGAAATCTACCAAGTTTAATTTTTTTCCACTAAAACCTGCATTAGGTAAAAGGCCAGAATAACCTCAAATCCAAGCCTAAACAGCATCACGGGTTGCAAAGACATGCATGCTGTTGGCTGCTTACTGCTCCCCTTCGATGGGCCATTCTGGCAACATCTTCCTTACTGAACATGTTCCCTTGGCAGTGCTGTTGGTCATGGGGGAACGAAAACCTCGCTCACCAAACAAACAGTTTCCAAGTCTACAGCACTGTGGGGTGGAGATGGACTAATAAAGGCAGACTCAAGCAAGATAAATTCCCTTTAATTCACAGAAAGACTGAAGAACACTGATGGAGTAGGCAGCCTTTTAAGCAGCATGTTGCTATTTTTAAACTAATCATTCACAGTAGACGTTTGTTTTCCATACTTAGAGGAAATCTAGTAATTAAATGTAACTGTTACCAGACTTGGAATCCTTCTCTAAGATTATATGGCCTAGTTTCTGTAAAAAGCATCCCACTCCCACCCCCCCCACCCCCCAAGGTAGAAGTCAAAACTATTAATGTAACAGCTTATCCTGCCCTATTTCCACTTGGCAGTCTCCCGTAATGCTGATTTAATATCTGACAAAAATAGGACAAAGATACTGTCATTTTTCATTAGGGAATGTCAGCTCAATACAAGTAATTTTAACTCTGCTGAGCTTGGTTTAGGGAAGATGCATTCTGCTTGGCTATGTGGTGAAAAACCTACGTATATACTTCTGGATAGGACATGTCTTCTCTCAAGGCTGGCATCCCGATGACCTACTGAGACTTTTCCTATAACTGAATTTACTAGNAGAGGAGGTCTCACCAGAGCAGAGTCAAGTGGCAGAATCACCTCTCTGGATCTGCTGGCCACACTTCTACTACAGCTTAGCCATCACAACTTAATTCACCATCTCTAAAATAGTTATCTAATACCTATTTATATTATTTCTATATTATTTTTATTTTTAAAAGGACTTAATCACATGGTATTTTTAATGTACCACTGTTTGGCCACTAAGCAGCACAAATTAACACTTCTGGGTTTGTTGGGCTTTTTTTAAACCAATGGCAACCTACCAAGGTGTTGTGTTGATCCTTCCTGATTCCTGTGGTCTTACTCATGGTCTCTCCATTAAGTACTGTAACAGTGGAAGAGTTAACCTGTGTGATCCTCAAAACAATAAGTTCTTGTTGCATAATCTTACTAAGAACATAGAGCCACTTTTCATCCTACACTGAACATCCTGTCAATGGTTCCCTGGATGCTTTACATTCCCTTCTCCTGCAGTGAGATTCTTGAAAAGCAAATGCTAGTCTTAAGATCTTTGATTTTTTCACTCTTCAGTTCTTTTACATTACTCATGAATGGTAACACTTAGGGCTAGAATAGGATAAAAGGAAATCCTGTCACATACATGTAAAATGGTGTGAAACTTTTTTCTCTAGGGAATAGACATTTACATAATTAATAATCTTGAGGTAATGAGTTATTTACCCAATTTATTACAAGAGAACTTAATTACAAGAGTTCAAGAAAGTTTTAATGCAATCCATGTATATATACATAAATTGTACAAATTGTGTAGCCTTTTTATTTTTTCCATTTCTTCACATTATTTGCTTTGCAATCATTTATTCTGCAACATAACTAGAAGCATTTGTCCAAAAAATTCACTTTTAATATGACAGAGATTGGGGTTCTTTTACACTCTCCCAAGGGTGACAGATTTTTACAAGCTTTTTCAAAGCCAATTTAGATGAAAGCACACATTAAAAAATGAGTATTCAGTACCTAAAAAACTTTTGCCTATTACTGTTGCTAGCAACACTAAAGACTACTGTAATAAACAGAGGGGAAAAAGAAACTGATGCTTACTTCCTACAACAGAAATACTTTGGCTACAGCAAGCTCACTGCCTCTCTGCACAGAGATTTCAAACCAAACTTGCTGAAGACCAAAAATCTTCCAAGGTGTTCATTTCTGCCAAGTATTACTCAAGAAGCAGTGATTTATTACAGCTTTGATTGTAGACGGTGTCATGTCTATGTCTAGCCCTCTACCTGTAGGGAGCTTTTCACATCCATATGATGAATGATTGTGTTGAGCTTTCAGCTAACACCAGAGTGGCACAACTGATGTGGCACTCCTTGTGTTAGGTCTCACCCAATTATAGAAAGGCAAATAAGTAAAAAGTGCTTGACGTATAGATAATTACACAAAGCAACTGGAAAGAGATTACTTTTATATTTGTTCACCTGTGTACCACAATGCATCACACTTATCAAACTCATAGATAACTTGATGCACTTCACTGCTGAAGACCATTCTCCCTGTTACATCAGTTTATCATTTTATTCTCATTGCCACTATTCCTCCAGTAATGATATCAGCTTCAAACTCCTGTGTCTTGGTTTCTCTTGTAAGCACACCTGCCATTACTCCCTAAGGGAAAGTGGAGAACTTCTGCTGGAATTTCCACCACAAAGAATCTAATTTAAACTACAGTAACACTTCAAGTTCAGTCTGCAACTTGTCATGAAGTTCTCAGTGACAATCCAGCCAAAGCATACAGGATATTAGCAGTTATTAAAGTGGGGGAGAAGGGGTGTCACCAGAAAACTCAGAAAATATCTATTCAGGTGGGGATTTTTGTTTTGTTTTTTAACTCCTCTGCCTTCACATCATAAATTCTCTACCTTCTAGCGGCCACACGGGAACTGAAATCTTTAAACTTGGTGGTTGGTGATGGCCTTCAGCCCCAGCTGTAAGTTCATCATCTAGTTTCCTGAATCAGAGGGATATGCCAGTACCACCATCGGCACCAGGGCCCTTGGCAGAGCGTCTCTTCCTAATCCAAGGGAAATCGTTCTTCCCTTGTGACAACATGGCTCCCGTGACATCCAGCAGCAAGGACAGTGAACTGTCCTGGCAGGGAGATGAGGGTATAAACGTCTAAAGACAGGAGACTGTGACCTCAAAGGCTCCTGTTAAGCTACAGAGCACTGAGAGCACACCTGGTGTAGGAGATGTGCATGCTTTCAAGGGCGATAGCAGGAAGGGGACAATTGTCCAATTACTTATGCACACAAGAAAAGTCTTGGGAACCCAGTCCAGAAAGTGTGAGAACTGCTGACTGTTTAAAACTCCCTAAACAAGAGCCCATTAAGAACATGCCACTTACAGACACAGAACACTAAGTGCCTTCCATATGCAGCAAGACATTAACAGCAGCCCGCTGGCGGCTCAGGTGCAGTGGCTACAGGCTAGCTAAACTTGGGGAAATAATACAAACATTGTAATGCTTCAAGTCTGAAGCACCAGCTTCCCAGATAAGCAGCAAGGCAACCCATGCTGAGGTATCAGGAAGTTCTCTTTGCACAGAGCACATAGCATTTTGTGGGTTTGCAATCTCAGCATCACGTTCCTGACTTGTACAAGGTCAGCCAGACACTTCCAGCAAATCTTTTACTACATTCCTAAGTTCTGGAAGGGGATTAGCAACGTGCTGGACACTCCTTCTTACTGTTGTTTCATATAGACAAATGAAGACTGTGCCAGCAAAGATTAGAGGAAGCAGGAGACCACAGATGGTCCTACTATCACATAGACAAGTGTGCAAAGCTTTACTTTGAGCTTTACCTCCAGTAGGCTAAAAAAAAATCTTTCAAAACAACCAACCAAACAAAACACAAACAATAATTTACCAATCTCAATGATAAATAACTTTCAAAGCTTCTGAATACTGATTTGGTCACTCTATCACTTTACAATTGGTCAGATTTGGAGAGTCAAAGTTGACCTATACTACATTTACACCTCCAAATACACTGTTTACAACTTTTCAGTAACGAATCTTTCTTTACTGTTTCAGTCCATTGGTTGTGCCTGCTGCACTACCCATTCCTTGATGACACCAGCTTTTATGGCTGTACCTCTGAGACTGATCATTAGCGACACATCTCACTGGAGAGCAACAAGCACTGTAGCTGGCATCCCTACAGCAATCTCCTTAACAGTGAATAGCCTCAGTCATTCCTTGCTAGCTCCAAAACCATGATGCCTTGATCCAGAAAAGCAGAAGGTATCAGAAAACATACAAAAGACCTCACGACATGCACAAAACAATCAAATCAATAATTCTACCTAATCTTTTCTCACAGCCATAATCAAGATTGTCCCTGTCTAAATCTTTGGCACCCTTGTAATCCTTACTATCAGATAGCAGGTGTCCTTACTCACACACAAGTATACAGACTTTTACAGAGTCTGAGGACAGACCTTAATATATTTAGACTGGAAACTAAAAGCTCTTTAGGATCAATGTTATTTTATTCTCTTTGGATATTTCTGGTAATTCAATAAATAAATACTTAATCTCTTCTGAATCCTGCAAGCACTTTTCCTCAAATGGTGTCTTTCAGAAACAAAAGTTTCACAAGTTACCTGGAGAAGAGCTTTGTTTCCATAACTTCTGAACATACTTTCAGTGAACACACACGTATCTCCAGTAGTCTTCTTTCAGAAAGTATGGTCTTCTCTCCAACTGTCTGTATTACTGTTATTACCTCCATGTTTTCTCATTTCCTTCCTAAACAGCCACTTCTCCACTTTCACTTTTTCTTTGAAAACTCTCTGTACATTAATCATCTTGCTAAAGTATTTTAAAATCAGCAGAAAAAAACTTAACATGATATTTGAAGGGAGAATATACTTTTTTTTTTAAAGGTACATAGTTATAACGCTACTACAAGATGTTCAGTATTACCTATTCCTGTCTGCTGATGTAAGCAAGAAAAGACTCAAGGTTATAAATATAAAAAGAAAAACACAGAAGAACTTTTCATCTTTGCTTCTTTAATGTCTCAGTGTTAATGAAAAGTGCCCAGGTTTAAAACGCAGAGAGGGAAAGGGTATCGCCTGAGGTTAGCTGTAAAAAGTTAAATTCTATTTTATGCCACCACTGTCTGAGGAGGAATTTTACATTTGTTAGCTAAAGCTTTCTGTGCAAGCAAAAGGAGGAGGCTGCTGTACAGGAAGAAGAATTACTCTGTTATCTTAGCTTAACAAACTTTCTGGCAACTCACAACTGAGCAAACACACACATTTGTATAACTGAACAAAGTGCACATCAGTGCATTTCAGAGCAGCAGTTATAATTTCCTAGTTGCTACATGCTGAAAGTGCACCATTGCACAGCCTGTTTCCAGGCGCTGCAGAGAGCCTACCCCAAGATACAAGCCCACCTCGCCTCATGGGGTCAGCACTGCCTCACCTAGCAGGATGCAGGATACACAAGCCCTTATCTCTGGACATATTCCTGGGCTCTGCCAGTTCCCTAGAAACATTCTGAAGCAGTGCTAGTTTAACTGTTTAACTAGTATTCCTCACCTAGCAGCTTCTGAGGAGCAAAGAAGTCCAACTCAAAACACAAATTTAGCAATAACAATAGGAAATGAAGAAGCGTATGCTACTCACTCTCATATATATCACAATGACAAGTAAACAGTTGATCCAGCTAATGAACCAGATATTCTGTTTAGATTTCACTTTCAACAGTGTTTAATATATTTGTTCCCAAGATAGACTATTATTTCCTGAGGTGGCTGTCATGGGTATTTCCTCCTTCAGTCAAGGCAAGGGTAATCAAGACAAAATGCTATTTCATCAGGGGCTGGACTGTATAAGCTCTTCTGACTACTTTACTGCCACATACACCAGCCAGAAGAGATTTCTGAATTAGACCTCACACATGAATGGGAATGGATACCAGGGTTCAGCTCAAAAGTCTCCGAGCATAAGCCTTCAGGCTAATGAGAAAGGTCAGTGTAATTCCTTACAGCACCTGAATAAATTGCACACTGCAGGACTGCAATATTTCATTTGTCACCACAAAATAATCCCGTGAAGATGGCCACTGCCCTACACAGCAACACAACCATATTTTTTTTCAGAGGATGTCACTTGACAGGTCTGTTACCCTTTCCTAAAAGAATGAAAAAGTAACTCTCACTGATTTTTGACACAAAATATTTACTGCCTGACATTTTCTTGGGAGGTATGCAAATAAAATTCCTGAAGATTTCTCTGTACACATAAAAGCCCATGTTGTGTCTAGAACAGACTACAGAAATTTCACCACTTAATAAACTGTGTATCTCCAAAAGAACTGCTATGGCATATTATCTCAGCAGTAACTGCCAAAACACAGCAAACTGAAACAGCTTCAGAAGATGTAGCATCTGCTGAAGGAGTCCAAAGTAATTTCCAGTTTTCAAAAGCAAGAATTGTCGGATCACTTGCCTTCCACAATTATTCAAAGATGCCCACTAGAGATGCCCAAGATCATTAGTGAGCATATATTTAAGATAATCACTGTAAAATTTTATGACTTTATCAAGCAACTTTATGACTTTAAAATAATCTTAACTAATCTTATTTCAAGCAGATCTCCTTAAATCCAGTTATGATTCCCAGCTCTAAAATATCTGGTGAAAAACAAGAGAGCACTTTGACTCCTTCTGAGACCCTAGTATCAAAGGGTCAGATCATTCTCACCTGACTAACACACAAGGCCATGGCAGGGCTGGCTCTGCACATTTGTCTGCCTGACCTCCTGGAGCACTTCTAGAGGTTATGGTCCCTTTCAGCCAAAGCGCTGCCCACCCTGCACCTCACAGGTCGCCCCCCCCATTTCGGGCTGAGAGATCCGCACCGCCAGCATGGCCAATCCAATGCCTTTTGGCTTTCCATGCGCTGTTCTAAATTACCCGATCTGCTGCTTCTCCTTGGCAAAGCTTGCTGTTTGGTTAGCAGAACGCCAGGAAGCTGATCCATGGCAGCGGGGCGAGCGGGAGATGGGAACACCTGCACTCGTTATTGAAGCTGTGGGGCAGACCTTTGCAGGACATTTACGCAGCTTACATCAGCGTCGTTATTTTAGGGATGGGGAAGTGCCTAAGGGAGATAGACCCACGCTGTTCGGGTGCTCTGGGCATTGCCGGCGGGGAGGTCCCGGGAAAGG
>VWZO01009230.1:0-44486 GCA_013396975.1 Bucco capensis | reverse complement strand
CCCGCACCATCATGACGGAAGCAGACATCAGCGGCACGCTCCCGGCCCGGCCCTGGCGGGCTGGGGGGGGGCTGCGGCGGCCCAGAGCCGGGTGGGGCAGCGCGGACAAGACTCTGGCTGGGCCCGGCCACCAGGGCCCATCGCAGCGCAGCACCCCAGGGCCCCGCCGCAGCCCGGCGCAGGCAGCCCCGCGGCGGCAACGGGCCAACAGATCCGGGAGACAGCCGGGGGCGGCTTGGCGCTCCCCTCTCGGGCCTGCAGGCGCCGCAGGCCGCAGCCCGGGCAACCGCCCCCCGCCCGCGGTCATATCCCGAGCGGCGGCCCCGCCACCAGCCCGCCCAGCGTGGCTGCACACACTCACCCGCGTCCGTCCCGGGGGAGCTGGCTCCTCGGTGCGGGGCGACAGCGAGGACCAGAGCAGCAGCAGCCCCAAGAAGCTGCCCGCCAGCAGCACGGCGCGCAGCAGGAAGCCCAGCTTCAGCCGCATCCTCCCGCCGCCGCGCACGCAGCGCCGGCCCCGCGCACCGGCGGGCTTCCGCCCCCCGCCCAGCACAGCACGGCCCCGCAGCCACCGCCTCCTCTCCCCCTCCTCCTCCGGCCGCCGGTGCTCTCCGGCAGCTGTCCGCTTGCAGAAGCTTCCCTCCGGCCACCGCTGCACGTACAAACTTTCTTTTTTTTAAAACAAATCTTCTCCCTTCCCCCCTCCCCTTATTTTTTTGTTTTGTTTTTGTTTTGCTTCTCTCCTCCTTTCTTTCTCCTCTCTTCCCCGGCGGGCTCCCCCGCTGCGGGCTGCCGCGCCTGCCTGCCTGCCTGCCTCCCTCCCTGCTGGGCTCAGCAGCTGGGGTGATGCGGAGCAGGAAGTAGCTGCCGCCGGAGCCGCGGTTCCACGTGTCCGCCCCGCACCGGGGCGGGGGCGCCTCGCACCGAGGCTGGCTCCGGCTCCGACCCCCGCCGGGCGTGTGCTCCCGCTGCACCTGCTCACGCCCGGATTGCGGCTGGAGGTAACTGTGTCTGTATCCCGCCTGGGAAAGGGGAAAGAATGGAAGAGCTCGAGTGGGGTTTTGGCTTTCCTCAGCTGGATGGGCAACGCCACTCGGGCACCGACTTGTAGAAATTAAGGTACAAATGCATAACTTCAGTGATTGTCATAGGAGTAGGGTAACACAGGCCCATTAATTACTGTGTGCAGCCTGGACAGGGTAACAACGAAAAGTCAATGGACTTTTCTTGAGGATAGCAGATTAAGTAGGAGATTACAGAGATATTATCAGCCCTTAGGTTGCCTGTATTTTGTTACTAATTTTATGCACTAAAAGTTAGGCATCCTATTTCTTCCTTTGAAGGAGTATTGCGTGCACACACATGCACAAACCTGATAATATGAGCTCTCTACAAAGAAGAGTGATGCAAGAACAATGCCTACAATGTAATTCTTCTGCCTTTTCTATGTATTCAGCTATCATCTGCTTGCTTTGACGTTTTTCAATTCCATTTCTTGTGTGAAGTGGGAGGAGATCAGATCCAAGGATACTGAGCATTAACTTCCAATGTTAAGCACTGTAGAAATAAAACAGGATATTACACCCCAAACAGGATTACTTTGGAGAAAAAAAAAACACCACACCTAAGTGACCTTTGTAGTTAGACACACCTAGATGCAGAAGTCTTTGTTTATTCATATAACTTGTGCTATAGTACTGTCTGATTTTTTTTTTTCCCCATTCTGTAGTATCATGGTATGAGATGTAGACAAATGTAATGTTTAAAGCATGGGCTGTAGTCCTTACAAGTGTGTGCACAGCCCTGTGACTCCCACAGGCCTCCAGAGGTGTTTTTCCCAAAGCCCCCTCCGTGTTTCCAGTTGCAGTAACTACACACACATTCAACAGAAAGATTTTCATGATTATTTTCGGGTTGGTGACAGCACCTGCAAAGGACTGGGTGGGATTTTCCTTTGCTAGAAAAGGCACAGAGTTGAAGTGGCCAGCTCTAAACAGATCTCTCGTCCCACTGAGCCCAGTAGAAAAATGCAGGTTGGGGATACAAACTCTCAAGCTCTGTAGGCTGTCAAAGAAGTATGGAAACATTTCACCTAACAATTCTTTCCCTGCTTTCTGGAGACCTTACCACAGCAAAAGGTGTTCTTACTTCCCAGTGGTTTATTCTCCATTTTTGGGTCCCTTTGTCCTGTAGTGGTGGTCTGAGCACACTCAAGAAGAGTGAAAAGAAAAAAGTCACTTTAGGACTGCACAGAGAGCAAGGTAAAGTTGGCTGCAGCCATGTGGTGTGA
Organism: Bucco capensis; assembly: GCA_013396975.1. Taxonomy (NCBI): domain Eukaryota; kingdom Metazoa; phylum Chordata; class Aves; order Piciformes; family Bucconidae; genus Bucco; species Bucco capensis. Next base: position 42,196 of record VWZO01009230.1, on the reverse strand, counting down.
TAACTCCTCTGTTGCTGCTTGTCAAAGCTGAGAGTGACAGGGACAGAGCCTTCTGTGTGCCAGTCGATACTACATGAATTCACATTTGTAAGGCTGCCTGCTAAAGGCAGCAGCCTTTTATTTTCTTTAATGGAGCTTACATTCCACAGAAACCCATGGGTGAACCATGCACCTTTGATGATCACAGAGACCTGCACACTGGAAGGTGACCAAGAGTTTTTTTGTGTTTTGGTTTTTGGATACCAAGTCTTGCTCTCAGTAGATTGCCCCATTAGTGTTGAGGATGGGAGGCATTTAAAATTCCCCTGTCTTTTCCCCCAGAAGAGGAGGAGTTCATGCCACAGGGAGGCAGTACGGGCCAATGGACAGGGTGTTTGTGCCAGCCAGCCCTTCTCCTGGAAAGGCCACTGAGAGCAGATTGGAGAAGGTATCATGTTTCTGGTTTACACTTGCCTGCCCTGGTCTCTCCACAACAGGGAGCATCATCCACCTTTTCTTCTCTTAGGCCATACAGTCTGACTCCAGAAGCATCAGGTTAATACTAACCTTGGAACTATTTTTTTTTCCCCAGTTTTATCATCATTAAGGATGTGCTGGAATTTCAAATTCTGCACTTACATTTTTTCCTTATTTAGTAAAGTGCCTAAAAAGACTTGCAGAACATATTTTTGCTCTTGCTGAATTTGTACTGGCTAAGATAGAAAATTCAAATTAAAGTTGGCTTTGGATTGCCTCCAGTAGCATTCAAGAACACTTTTAAAAGTGGTTTATGACCTGGAGAGGGAGAGAGGGAGGGTTAAACATGATTTTTTTCCTCTCTCAGTTGTAAAATACTGTATAAACTATCATGCTTTTACTACTCAGCCAGCACTAAAACAAAACACAATCGTGACCGTTATTAGGAAGTTAATCAACTTCTGTTAGACTGATAGCCTGTTATTTAAACACTTCTAACAGACTGGCAACTGTCATAATATTTGTATCTGTATGTGGACATGTCTACTGCTTGCTGCATGGAATTCATATGTTCACTTCTCCATATGCTTCCAAATAGATGTTTGATGGTGTTTAAGTCATTATAAAGCCTTGCTGCTCTTGAACCAGAGACCTACAATGACCTGGAGGTGAAGTATCCGATTACCAATTCCCTAAGCCATGCAGTTGCTTTATTGCTGGGGATTTGGGGGATGGTGTCTGAAGCAGGATCACTAGCAAATGTCAAAATCTCATGGAGTTGCTCACACTGGAGAAGTGTCAGAATCTGGATATGTCTCAGCTCTTGTCTTGGCCACAGTGAAGTGCTATGCTTGGCCATTAAAACAATGTTCGAAAGGAAATTCTTACAAACTTTTATACCTATCAAGATCATGTAGTACAAAATTCCAAAATACAACAAGCTGCTTCACTGTACATACCCTCCCTCCCCATTTGGTTCATATACAGGGTTTTTCCTGGAAACATATAGGTCTCCTTTGCAAAACCTGCAAGCCAGAGATCAACTTTCTACAGAGCACAGTGAGCACAAAGCACAACTGGGTTGGTTTTTTTTGTAAATAGGTTCTTTGAAATTAGCAATGGATTGTATACCTCAAGCAAATTCACTTTCCTTAGAAGTTTCCAGATTTAACTACCAAAACTTTATCTAGTACATTATTTTACTACATGATATACTTGAGGCTTCATGTAATGGCAAACTAGGTCATGCTTTGATTAGGAAGGAAGTGCTAGAAAATGCCAGCTGGCAGACACTAATGTGCTTTCCTAAACTGAATACCCTCAACACAAGGATCACCTCTGCTCCAGTGAAAACTTCTGGCTAAATGCAAACCCTTTTCCCATCCTTTCTGATCTTCTCTACTCCACTGTCAGCACTTCTAAGGTCATTTGCATTTAAGTAGTCATCTCTGAACAAAGGTTAGGCAGTTTGCCATGTTGCTACTTTGGACCTAAGGTGAGCTGGCATTGACACTTAACAGAAAACTTGTGTAGTGTATTAGCACTACAGCACATCTATTAGTGCTGCATATTGAAGTCTTGGGGTGTCCAGGTGGAATCCAAGACACTCCTTCCCTAGTTTACATCTGAGAAGGTAGAAACTCACTATGTGGCAGTAGAAATGTGGTCAGCTCTACCTTAACTTTATGTTAAAGAGGCTCATGCTCCCCAGAACTGAGCGATTTGCAGTGAGATTCTAGATGAATCAGGTGGTCACTGCTTGTAATAATCCAGAAGGCAGTTTGGCATACACTAGGATGGAGATAAACCTGTGCCCTAAGTGTTTACAATGTGTGTTTATTTAACCTCAGAGTTGATAAAAGGGAAACGAAGGATAGGATTTTAAAACAATCACAGAAATTAAGAATTTAAAAGTACTACAATCAAATGAGTGGCTCTTGGTAATACTTAATACATGCTTTTGCAAATTAGACTGAGATGGGCTTCATCTTCATTGTGTTGTGTTCGTGATCTCCAGTCTTCACTATCATTCATCCTGTAATACTCATTTATCTTTCCTTTTTAAGCCAGAGGTTTAGCAACACATGTCCTACCCAAAATTCCCCTTCAGGATTTGAATGGATGCTTTTGGCAGAGAGCAGTTTGCCTCTTTTGCTTCTCCTGTCTCTTTTATGAAGAACATGTTATGAAGCTCCTGTCATTACCTTTAGCCCCCATACTCCTGTCAAGCCTACTTAGTCAGTTCTCCTCCTGCAATATCACCTCGAGCTCTTCTTCTCTTTTCCCACACAACAACAGTAAGCAAGCTCATTATTTTGTACTGGTTTGAATTCTACCTATATCCTGAGGACTGGAAGGTAAAAATTCTATGTAGTTTTGTTTTGTTTTGTTTTTTTTCCCCCCCACCTGTCCTTCCTGGTATTGAGTACCAATCAATGGCTATGAACAATGTTATATTATTAGTACTGCTTTTGTCTAAAGCTATTTATCTTCTTTCAGATTTGCAGGTCCTCAAAACATCCACACTGTGGTAAGTGTTGACAATCCTTGACAGATTTAGATCTCATTAAACTAGTGGATGGTGTGTTACATGGGTGTTTCATTTAAGTTTGAAGAGAATTGGAATGATTATAAGCATGGTTTTGCTATTTTAAAGTAAAAGTAAAATATATTTTTAAATGCTTTTTTTTTAAAGGAGCTCTCACCTGTATTTTGAGCCAGATATAGGTGTAAGTAGTCATATATCTCAGGTCCAGAAAATATCCTTTTCCAGGGTTTCACATTTCTGAGCACTTCAAACAGAAATTAACTTGCATTATTTCTTGCATCTAGGGTAGAGAAAATTGAAATAGGTTGCTGAAATTTCTGTTGTGCTGAAGGAGTGAATGGTGTAAACACCCACATTTCAGATGATTTACTTTTCATGAACACTTTTAAAATATAGTAAATTAATGGAGTTAATTTGATGAAATTATCAGTCTGACCAAGATCCACGGTTCATTAGAGGTACAAAATGGAACTCTTTACAACTATAAATAGAGTTTTATTTTTTTGGTAGGCTTTTACTGTTTAGCAATAAACTGTTGATAGTGTAATAAATAACTAGTAATTTGGGTATTATCAATTTGGTATCATAACTGCTATATTGATTATAAATCTTCAATAAGATTGACAGCTTTTTCTTCAGAATATATTGTGTTATATTATTCAAAATGAAACAAAACCTGACAACTGAAGATAATAAACATTTGTAAAGCATTGGATAAGTTCAGTAAAGCAAACATATAAAATCTGAATGAGATAAAGCCTTGGGGTCCTTGGATGCATGGGGAATGGGGGAAGGTGTCTGCTGCAGAAACCCACAGCAAGACTATTGCCATTAGTCATTTAAAGCTTGTGCTACAGAGCCTCCATCACAAACTGACAACTGGAAGTTGAAAGTCTTAGCCACAATGGTCATAAAAGCATTGCTAGACAGCTCTGAGCTTGCTTACCTCTTTGCAGATTTCATAAGCTCCAAGTTTGATATTTGTGGTGTTTGAGAATCAATGCCAGGATGCTGAGCAGTCTCTTTTCTTACCAAGCTGTCCTTTGGAGAGAAATCCTTAAACAATATATTATTTCTATTATGTATCATCTGACACTAAACTATATTGATCAGTAATTCAATGAAATTATTCTGTTATAAAAGGCATGTTTTGTGGGAATTGCTTGTGGAATTGCAGGCAACAGAAGCTATTGGATCGTAACACTGCACACATTCAAGTCTTTTACTAAATATAATCAAAATGAAATAGATCTCACAACATGCAGATACATAATTTTGTGGAAATTTCTCCCTCTTCTCAGGTCCAAAGATACATACAGATATCCTTACTTGATGTGAATTAAATGATTTCCAACTTGGACAGTTTTAGCTCAGGTAAGAATTTTTTTTTTTAAAAATGATTTTCCATCCTTTTTCCAACTGAAAGTTAAAGCAATAAAAAAAAAACCCAAACCCAACCAACTTGAGAGAAAAAAATACCTAGACCTGTCAAAAAGACTTTGAAATAAAGGTGAAGAACTGTAATAAAGTCATCGTCTTGGCAAGCTGAACTCCATTGCTTTTTAGTCACCTGTGACAAGTACTAGTGACAATGGCAGGATCTCATCCATCTTCAAACACTGAGTTTCCAGAGCTCTCAATTCACTGTCATTCAATCCCCTTTTTCTAATGTATAACTGCAGTAAATTAAAAATGAGTTGGCTGAGTATTCCAACTAAATGAAAAATGTTCTAAAATTCCCAAGTGCATGCAATTAGCAGGGAGCAGATCTCTATATTGTGCTTTTATTTTAATACTGGCTTAACTAAATCTTTTGTCTCAGTAATTTGATCAACTCAAGGAGTTTACAAAGTAAGTAGGGAAAGATGAATTTAGAGATTTGTCCTTAAAATACCCCACTAATTTTTATCACTAGTTGCAAGTTTAAAAGCATGCTTATAGAGTGTAAGACTATTCAAATTACCATTATTATTCTATTGCTCTGGGCAAGCTGCTCTAGTTGGGGATGTCCCTGGCCACTGCAGGGGGGTTGGACTAGATGAGCTCCAGAGCTCCCTTCCAACCCTAACCATTCTAGGATTCTAGGATTATTTCAAATTAGACTGAAGAATCACTGATTTATTCCCAGTCACTGATCATTTGAGTAATGAAAGCTGCTCCTGCAAACCTTAGGCCAAAGTAAAGTTTATTCCATTTCTCATTTACTATCAACAACTTTGACATATTTGTGTATAGCTAAAAATGAACACAGTATCTGTGTAATTAATTGATTTCTTTTTCCTCCCCTCTGACATGTTGCTTTGGGACAAAGGAGAAGTGACAGGGAAGCTTCATAATATGTTAAAGCATGGTGATCCACAGCATGGCTTTTGGACACTCTTGCCTAACTGCCTGAAAAATATGGTTGACTCTTTGCTAAACTACACTATACAAGAAGCTAAAACACTTCTTCCAAACATTTCAGATTTAAATAGGCAGGCTTATAATATGAAAACAATTTGCCTCTCTTTCAGGTTTAGATCCAAATGCTCTCTTCAAACTTGCCCTGCTAAGCCTTTGGTGTCAAAGTTGATTAACAGAAAGCAGGAGATAGAGGCACAGCTCCTTGCAACATTTAGGTCAGCTCTGATATTCACTGGCATGTATCTAGGCCATGTCTAATTAATCCCAGAATATTCCATCACTGCTGGATTACCTCTGTCAGCTTCTCCTACGGAAACCCGACAGCCAAGATTTTTACCTTAGGTAAGGAATTTCCCTTTTCCAAAGGCAAAGGGGAGTGTCTGTCTCATCGTCCTACTAGGTAATGTTTATGCAACAACTTATAGGGCCCTTAGGATATAAAGTATTTAGCATTTGAAATTAGTGGAATGTTGCCACTGATTTAAATAGAGCCAAGATTTCACTCCCAATTGTTTTTAGGATAAAATTTACCAACTATGGCCTTCTCAACTCTAAATTTGATACTGCTATTCTGAAGAATCACATTTTTTTTTTTCCTTTCCTACACCAAATACAAATATGAGGTGTTTAACCAAAATAAGATCAGAAAACATAGATCTACAAAACAATATAAGAATTCCACCTAAAAGCCTGTTGCAGATGGGGACAAGTTCAAGGGCTAAGTGGTATTTGTGTACTTTAAACTACAGTATACATTCTTCCATGGTCATTACTAGAATTACATGAACAGTTTGCAAAGACACTCATGAGCTTGGGGAGGTGTTTAAACCAAGATGAGCTACCACTGCGGGGCAGTGGAGACAGAACTGGTGACCATGAAGAACCCAGCACTCTTCATGGACAAAGGATACACTGCATTCCTGTTCTGTGTATGACAAAAGAAATGCACAGCATCGTAGTACTAAAAAGAGAGCATTGATTAGCGATGCTAAATTTATATGCAATTCTGCAAGGTTCTGAGTGTCTCAAGCAGTACCACTTCTGCATCTTAAGGGCAAAGGATTAAAGTATTGTGACTTTTACAAATCCATGCTCTATAAACATGTATTCATATAACATGCACAAAACCAGATGACTTTTTTTATACCTGATGATAAAGCACTAGATGACAAGACATCTTACTACTTGCAGAACAAGAAATACCTGTTACTGGATATCTATTAATATGCACTTAAAACATAGGCCAAGAACAGCACAGACATTTTTGTAGTAGGCAAGGTATGTTCTTTAACCCCACCCTCAGTTTTTCATATTATATCCTTACAATCTCCTTTAACTAAACATCAGAAGGATTTTCACTTCATTTGGTACAGCACTGTTGTCAAAACTCTCATTTAAATGCTTCTCCTGATACCTTCAGAATTATGTGATATTACACATGTAAATAAGATGCAGATTTTCCACATACTTGTTTTCCTTCCCTATGTGAGTTGATTACTAAAGGAGATGATATTCATAAATGTTTGATACCAACACATTAAAAAAATCCATATTGAAAAACTTGTTTTTAAAATTTCATTTGAAAAATAATCAAATCAGTATCAAACATAAGTTTTGTTTGAGTTAAGATTTACCTGCATTTCAAATGTGTGGTCATGGGTCAGCTGATATCTGCATTAACAGGCCTCACATCTACACTCTGTGTTTGAGAAGTCATCTTATGTTTTAGGTCCTGTTAGATGCAGGAATGCAGATTTTTCTTAGATGTAGGATGAGTGCACCTGCAGCAAAAGTACATATACATGTATCATATTCCATAGCCAATGCTGTGAAATTGCCAAATCCCACTGTCTTGTGCTTAATGTTTTAAGATGAACTCACAGATTGCTAGTAAAAATGTCACTTTGACAGGTAAAAAATGTATACAGTCTGGTCTTGTGATATTCATAATACTCTTAAGTTAGTGTGAATTCATTGAATTCATTCAGTGAATTCATGGCTAGGCTTTGTGAAGGAAGATTTAGGGAGGGCTCTACCCGCTTTTTTACAGGCATGCTGGTGGCTAAAAAGGCCAATATGAGATAGACAAGACCAGTTGCAAAGGCACAGCAGAAGGACTCCTTAGATGATATATTCTGCAAAACACAATTCTTTCTACGTTGTCTTACACAACTAGTACTGAAAAGAGTCTGAAAATGTTCAGACCATCAATTCAGAGTAGAGGTTTTATCTGTCAAAAGCATTTGACCATCTGCACTGAGTAAAGGGCTTTGGACCTGAGTAATAGGCCCATATGCTGTTTTCAAGGCCTCATAGAATCCTCTATAATGACCTGTATCTGCACATAATTGAGTTTTTTCAGCTAAATTGATCCACCACTTGTTCTGGATATCACGGAGTTTCTGTTGGAGCTTACTGCATGCAAGATGAAAAGCTGCTTTTCTTATATAACAGGATGGCAGTGCAAGGTGTGCTTGGTGAGCAGATCTCTTCTTCCTCAACAATTCCTGGATCTCTTGATTGTTTTCACAAAACTAGTCCTTATTTTTCTTAAAGGAGAAACCTAAGGATTCTTCAGAGGAATGCAAGTCAAAGTCCAAGTCAGTGTAAGCCATCACAATTTACATTGCTTTTCCACTGAGGTCCACTATTATGATACTGGACTTCACCATAGGAGAGGGACTCTCATCTTTATTATTACTATGGGCTGTGTTTCTGGCTGTATCTTAGAGTCCTGCAAGTACAAGCAACAACAGTGTGCACTAAGGCAAGTAAGCTCTGCATGTATTTTAGTCATATAGCTTAATTCTGAGCTGATGGATGAACCACACTTGTGTGTTTCTAACAGTGATGAGCTTCCTGATGTTATGCATTCAGGAAGATACCAAAACAAGCTTGAAGGTGTGCTTCAGAGTACAGTTACTGAGAAATTATAACATAATTGTCCTTTTGCTTTACGGATGTTACTTCACCACTCAGTTCAAACACTGTACAAACCATGGCACTGGCTCACTGGAGCAACGAAAATGAAATCACAGTCATCTTAGAACTAAGCCTGCTTAATGTCAGGACAGAGATTCCCTTGCCTTCTGGTTTTAAAAATTCAGTATGCAAAATGCAAAAAGATCCTAGGATCTCTGCAGGCTTGGTGAGGGAGTACAAAGTTTGGGTACTGTTGTGCTGACCTGGTTCAACTCTTTATTTATCTTTCTTTACTGTCTTTTTGCTCTGCACTCTGTTGTGTATCTTTGTCCTGTGTTTGCTCAGTGCCTAGCACAGACTAGTCCAGTCTGTTACTACAGGATGGTGCTTGTATTTACAGTCTTTTAATCCTGAAAGAAGTTGAGACCTCCAGCATGCACACACATGCACATTCGAACTTATCCTGGTGTTTCAATGATTTCTATAGATACAAAAAACCTGCAGTAATTTCAGGAGGTGTATCTGCACGCCAGAGTCTTCCTCATCACCTACAACTAAACCTCCTCCCTCCCCAAAGTTTTAACTTTCAAATCATCCTGCATTGACAACTCATTTGAAAATCAGTTTCAAGCTCTCAATACATCTCTAAAGCAGTAATAAATCCTGTGACAAAATTTGTTTTCAGTAAACCAGCTTGTGTAGCAAGTAGCAGCTTCCACTACTGTTGAGCTGCATGATTCTCTAAGACCCATGAGGCTGAAATACCTGCAGCTGTTTAGTACCTTTGGGTATTTAATCTCTGAAACTAAATACCTTTTGTGCATCAAATACTATATACTACTTTTTCTGGTTGTATTTTAATAGGCATTCATTGCTATTTTTACCTAATCATTCTTAAGATCCTCAGGCTAGATGCTATGTAAGAAACATGATGCTCCAAATACATCAAAGAAACTACATTCATTTGTCCCAGGATTTGGTTTCCTGCTTCCAGTTTTGCCAGACTTTTCTTCAACTAATCTTGCAAATGCCTTAACCACATCTACTTCCTACTGTACCCCCTCAATCCCTTTCAATCACCTCCTTCTTAACATATAACCCCTCCATAATTCCTTCCTTTTAAAACCTTTTAAATCCTATTTTTTTCTTCTTCATTTTTTTTAAAATTAGCTAATTGTTAGAAGCATTTGTAACTCTCTGAAATTGTACTCCTAAATACATTGTGGTATGTTGACTTAAAGGGCTAAAGTTTCTAAGCAGCTTTCAGAATAATGAGATTTGTGTGCATGACTCCCTTGCACTGCTTTAAAGATTTAAGATGTTCAAAAAACCATTTTCTTTGTGCAGTAGCTTGTAAACAGTGTGCTCAGAGCATGCATCCCTTACAGTGCACTTACCCTTTTCTCTTCCAAGTTATTTGCTGTGCTTGAGGAGCTTATGAACATCAACCCTTAATGTGTAACTTTAGAACCTAAGGGACTGCCACCTTGAGCAGCAGCTGAGATGCTCTGCAGTTTTGATCCAGTTCACCTCCAATCTGCACTTAACATGTGTGCATAAAATGTTTGTACTAAGCATTCCTGTAACTGGGAATTCATTCTCTTTATTTTCCTGATCAACCTTTCCACTGATAAGTGGCAGCAACTTGTAGATACCTTATGTAAAGTGTATGTGGCAGTAACTTGAAGGTATCTTATGTAAAGTTCCAGTCCAATCCAAAAGGGTAGACTTTTGTGCCATGTGCCACACTGATGCTGTAGCACAGGTTCACCAGTGTGCCATCTGGCTGCTGGCTGAGTAGTTTGGCTTCACTGGTTGTGCTGCTTAGTCCAGGAATGTTTGCACTGTCTGAGGTAAGCCTGGCACTCCTCTGTCCACACCTGCTGCTGTGTGTGTTCTCCCTGGGTGCTGCAGGAGAATCATCAATCTGAAACCCAAGCTTAGCACTCCCTGATGTGAACCAGGGCAGTCATGGATAGCTGTTTTCCCCCCTTCCTTCTCCTGCCTTCCTTGGCACAACTAAACCACCTCTCATCCTGCTATTTTCTTCAGAGCATGTGCTGAAGCACTTTGTATCCCCCCCCCCAGTGTATTATTTTGCTGCTTCCTCCATATATCACATTTTGAGTTCCAAGCTTTTGCCTCATTTGCAGCTTTTTGGTTAGCTAGATAATTCCATTAATAATAAGCTATGTGAAACATAATTACAAATAATGGGAGAATAAGAATGCTATACCAGTCTCCTGGGAGGGAGGGAAGAGGAAAAGAAGCTACCTAGTACAAGTACAGGTTTTCATGCATGGTCTTTCTTGCCCTCTGCCTTCCTCAGGGATTATGGGATAGTGACTTTATGTTATCATAAAGTTACACACATACCTAAGCCATTATTTGATAACCAAAGTACTAAGGCTTGTTCTGGGTCTGTTCTTCACACTGCCTGAAGCTATGCAAATGTATTGGCTTTTCCATAAGTAAGACAGCAATACCCACTGATTGTATTTAACTATTCCCTGAAGAAAAGGGGGAAAAAAAGTTAGCTACACACTTCTTAAAGACCCTTGAAAATGTTAGGGTTACAAGAATAACATGCAGAAGGGAGACCAGAGACAGGCTTTTGTTCTTTGGCTTGTGCAGTGTTTTAGGTCAATGAATGAAACTGTGTTTGCTGCTGTGCATTCAGCCTCTTCTCTGTGTTAACCCCAGCACCCTTAACACACCTTTACAGAGGGAAAAAGCTGCTTCTCTTCTCCAAGTAGTTACCATCAGACATAGTTTATATAGGTTTAAGGAAATTACACGAATGCTTTAAGCATGCAAGAATGAACTGTAATCATATATAGCCTTAAGCATGACAGGGTGAATCAAAAATTGTAATTCTTGAAATGCTTTGCAGCTAGAGGATGATCCTGCCTGGGTCTGGTAAATGGACCCAACAGTTCCTTCAAATTCAGTTTGTCATAAGCAGTAGGACTAAGCCCAGTTCTGGGACTGTAACCACTGTCCCCAAAGCAGTGTGCTTTGTTTTACATCTGCTCTGCCAAGTGCTGCAGTGGAAGAGTGAAGAAAAGAAGCCAAAAGAAATTTGGATGCCAACTCTTGCAGCTCTGGGGCTTTTCCTGCAAGGCCTTGCAGCTTTATGAATAACTTCTAGCTGTGACAACTAAAGAAAAATGCAGTCTTCCCATCCTCACTACCCAAGCCCTATCACCCTCCACTCCTCTCAAAAACCTGCTGAGAGCAGGTCAAAGTCAACCAACACATTAGAAATACACTTTTGTGAGGTAAACTAGTGAGTCTTGGATGCCTGCCCACTGGCAAACCATTTTGTCTTTCCAGCTTCAGACACGTGCTTCTTCCTCTTTCTTTTAGGATAAAGCTTCCTGGGGTTTCTAGAGGTTTCTGGTGACCTTTTCTGGACACTGCTTGCTTTTTCAGCAGGGAGCATTTCTGTTGCTATGGCAGTGTGAGTCAGGGCCCCTGCTCCAGGCAAAAAGCTTGAGGACTTTCTTCTGAGGCATTGCTTCCACAAGTAAGATGGCAATGATAATAAAGCCTTCAGGTATTGCAGGGATATGTAAGCTGCCTGACTTATCTGTCGTGGCATCCTTTGCTGCAGAAAGGTAGCTATGTGGTTTATGAAGCAAGCTGTTGCCATTGCAGTAAATAAAGCTTAAAGAGAGGCCTGCTATACAGTTTTGGGACCAGATGCAAAATATCCTTTAACCATGACGTAGTGAGAGCAAGGCACTGCAAAAGCCTGCCCAAAGGCTGTGCATTAGCTACGTTCTTCCTAGTCTTTCTTACACCTTGCCACTTCCTCCCCTCACTTGACATTACATCTACATGATCTCAAGATACAAGTTGCCAGAGCTAACAGTGCTCTTTGTTGGAGAAGACAGCTTTGGTTTCTCTTTCTGTTAATATTGCACATGTAGTGTAGCTGGGGCTGTAGAAACTGTGAGCAACCATAGAGCCCTGGGCAGCCCTGCAGCTGGTTGGGCTTGCCCAGTCCTTCACCACTCAACACAGCAGGGTATTTTAGCAGCACTAGATGGACAACAGATTGAAACATTAATGCTGTAGCTTCTGAGAGGTGTTTATTCATTCAGATCACGGCACATTTTTTTTAAACTATACTTTCAGCAATAATTTACTCTGTACTCTGTAATGTAATGCATCCAAATATAAAATAGGACAGGTGTACAATTTTTTTTTTCCATAGTTCATCATTTTAATTACAGTCTAGTCATTTACAAGCATGTGCTCTTTGTAAATCCTTTAAGTATGTCTTGAAAACATTATTTTAATGCATCAGTAAGTTGGTCAAAGCTTCTACAGTTGTTTAATAACAACTAAGCCAACTATCTCAGACTAGTCAGTACAGAAGTGTAGGTTTTCCTTTTACTTATTGTAATATATATATTACTAATTGTAGTCTATTGTATAATACTTCAAATGCACACACCAGAAAATATTTTCTCCTTTTTTTCAGAGTACTGTGTTTCCTAAATAACAATAACCAAAGACCTTGATTTCCAGAAATTTAGACAGCTCCATTTTACATGTTGATCAAGGACAGGGACTGCACAAAGTGGTCTCTAGCTCTTCTTTGCCCTTTCAGTATAGTTTATAATAGCTGAATTGCCAGGGAATGTTTTGTCCTGAATGTTGTTTTATAGTGAGTGAAGGCTGTAATTCCAGACTCTCAGAAAAGTGAGAGAAACAGATATTTTGCAGGATACCTGCAGGAAAGGGTGTTTATTCACCACTGTGATCATCAGAAAGGCTAGCTGCTCAGAGCAGCTCAGAGGCTCAGAAGGGACCACACATTTCTGTTTTGTCCCCTAAAGCTTGGTAAACTGCATGTGTATTCATGTGGACTGCACTTCTGTGAAATGTTAAGAGATGTGCAACTGCCCAGAGAGTGTCTGGAGAGCTGTGCAATACCTAGCTACTTTGGCCAAGACAATTTGAGGTGGAAAACTGCAGGTGAGACCAAAGTTGGAAGGAATTCCCCTTACAGGCATGGCAACTGTAGAGAATGACTGTGAACCCCAAAGAACAGTTCTGTATACCTGTAGTGCACATTTGTATGGCAAATTGGCAGCAGAGCCCTGATGAAACATCATTATCCTTCCAGGTGTAGATTACCATGATGTGTGTTGATGTAGAGCAGTAGCTGCAATGTGGAGGCTGATATGACAGGAATAAAGGAAAACAAACTTGAGGGGGGGCTTCTCTTTCTTCTACATGAAATCTCTCTTCCTTGGCTGACCAGTCCTTTTTAACAGTACATTTGCACAGCCTTCACACTGGTAGTCTGATTTCCTAGGAACTCATTTAGTCAAGGATCAGGGTACAACTTCTATCCTTGTGTTTTTGTTACAAATAAATGACTAAACAAACAGGAATCAAATGAAAGGGTTCTCTGCTGGTAGAAAAAAAACAGTGCTATTTTACTGCCATCTCTGCAAAAGCATCTTTGATAATGAGAATCACAGGGACATCTTTTTACAGATATTAATTTTAATGACATATTGGGGCATACATTAGATCCCTGTACAGCTGAAAACAAAAGGTGCTGCATGTTGGACAATCTCTCTCTTTGGGGTTTTGTACAGAAGTCTCTTTGAGGCTCTGCAGCTTGCCTAGAGGTTAATGTGGATCATGCATTCAGAGATTGCACATCCATTACTGATTTGAAACAATGCCTTCAGTCAAAGTTGTTTTAAGCCCTTGGTGGCTTATACAAACCACATTTTAATATAATTCCCAGTTTCTTGTAATCTACATTAGCTCATTAAGGATAATCATAAGTTAAAAGCTGCTTGCCAAAGTTTTCAGCTGTTTCTAAACATTTGTAAGAAGTGTATTCACTGAATAAGATGTTTCTGTTCTTACACATTCCCATCTCTGTGTAGCACTGCATTTTGAAGATGGATGTGAAAGTAGATCACCAAGGCAATTTTCTCCCTCAGAGATGTTTGTCTCTCTGTGCTATGAGATATAACTTCCACAGACAAAATGTGCAGTGAAACTGACCCCCAGGGGCCAACACTTGATCCTTCTGCTCAGGCACCTTTCTCCTGCCCAGCACTCTGCTAGCACAGACTGCATCAGCTGAAGTACTGGAGGCAGAAAGCCTTGTGGCTCTGCCAAGCTGAGATCAAAGCAGCTTCTGTCATTATTATCTTGAGGAAAGAATTTGCATCAGCAGAAACACCTCTCTGCACAAACCAGGAAGGAGTGAAGGGAGAAGACCAGCATTCTGGCAGCATCCTGCAGATGGGGAGCCAGCAGAGGCTAAACCTCCACACTAAATTGGCCTGGTTTTCTTTCACAGGGGAAAGTAGGCTTTAATGCCACATGGGAGGAAACACCACATTGAAAAAAAGGAATAAAGAAAGTAACTGAAATGGGTAAAAAGAGGTGAAAGCTGCAAGGAGCCATGAAGGCAGACCCACATTGTTAATTTCTTAAGAGCTGTGTGTGATGTCTGAAGAGAAACATGTGTTGTCTTGATCTGCATAGGGTGTAGGCAGAGCTACTTTGTACTGATCTGGGTTGACATTTCCTGGTAAATTCAGCAAAACGCCTTTCATTTTTCAAAAATGCCTGAGAAATATTAATCTGAGGTAAAACAGTAACCATAACATTCTGCTTTTACACACTACCCACAAACTATCCTCAGAAATGCATATATATACTTTTAGTGGAAAACTCAGCACTGGCTTGGTGTCTAGCAAAGCTTTGCTCTAGTTGCACTCATGTAGTTCCTGATCCATAAATTTCAGATTATGCAATTATCTTTATTCTAAATTCAAGCCCTTCATGGGAGGAGCTGGAACTTATTGCTTTTCAATTCCTGAATAACTGTGATGGAAATAAACATGTAAGCCCTGGTATGAAGAGGTATCCAAAATTGTCAGTGGCTGACCTTTGTAGGTCATACTTCCTTCATATCCAGACTTAAACCCAATTCCTGCTTGTTTCCTTTTACCACCTATTTCCTCCTTCCTTTCTCAATTAAACTGCCAACTCCTAATCTCACCATTTGGCCTTTCACCTCCATGCAAGCTCATGATTCCTGATCTTCTTAATCTAGGATCATTACCATCAATCACTCTTTTAGGCAAGTGAAACCTTTTCTCACAGAGGGATGCCAGAGGCCTACAGATCTTTCAGGCTGATAGCATCCTTTTAGTTGTGGTGCTAGTTGGGGGTTTTTGACTGAACTGCACCTAGTTGGTGTTTTGTGATCTGATCAACGGAAATTTGCTTGGGCTAGGATTCCTTCCAGTTTTGAGTCATTTATTGGGAGAGGTGAAGGATTAATTTAATGAAATCAACTAATGCTTTGACAAAACATTAGGGCTAGTACCAAGGTTAATGAGGGCTAAGGTTAATGAGGACCAAGATTTTCTTTCCTATGTCTCCATGTGTTTTCCATAGTACCACTTAGCAGACTTGCCACATTGCAGCTCCCTTCACACCCCTTCTAGTGCCTGTGATACCCATCTCAATGCCCTAGTCATCTGCTTCTCTAAAATTAATCATTGTGACTTCTTCTATATCTTCTGCTGCTGAGTAAGAGCTTTCCTGCTGGCCTGCTTTGCAAGGCTCATTGTCACCCATATTCTCTGTGAAGCTGGGCACCTACCCCAGTGGCAACACACAAGAAACAAACTTCTCTTTGTGTATAACTAACCTGCTTGGCAGTGCTGTGGACATGAGCCCTTTAGGGAGCAATAACTAACCCGTGTCCTCTTTGTTCCCTACTTGTGTGCGTTGTTTTCATACGGGCCCTTGAAGCACCGACTGCACTACTAGGCCCTGTAAAAAACACAAAAATACTAAGAGAATCAAATACTTATGAAAAGCTACGACTTGAAAGGCATTCCAGACTGAAATGCTTGAATGCAGTTTTTTCTGTAATTGTTCCTAGCAAGTGATTTTTTTCTCTCAGCATGGTGATGCTGTCCCTTTCCTGTGCCAAATGACAGCATATCATTTCCCCAAGTCCCTGCCTCACAAGTAGGACTGCTGATACTAATGATACACTAAAAGAAAAGCAAGCCACTGCACAGAGTAAAGGTATTTTTTGAATGCTGCTGTAACTTTGAAAACATGATGCAATTTTGTGATTGTCTCTAGCTATGTTTATCTTGGTTTCACGCAGGTTTCTTAGACACTTTGTAGAGAGTTTTTCCCCCTCTGTTTAGATTTTCTTCAGATCAGTGCACTGAAAATTACAACAAGGAAATATGAGGTTACAGGAGACCTCATGACAGATTTATGTATTACATGTGGTTGAAAAACCCCTGTCAGCAATTAACTATACAGATACACTAACATTTGATTTTTTTTTAAACAGTGAAAATCTTACATAGCAAGCACTATACACTAAAGATTTACTAAACTTTATTATGCATTCATCTAAAATTTCCCAGTCAATGGCTATTATTTTAGATCAAGAAGTTTAGCAAAATCTCTTGGTACACTAGACATAATAGCTAGGTATTTTTCCTTTTTTTTTTTGTTTTTTGGTTACCTTTCTCTCATACTTGCTATTTTTTCAAAGGTCTTCCAAAATAGTCATTAAGACAGGGCAAGATCCTCAAAATCTTGTGTAAAAGCACTCTTGGTCCTTTCTGCAATTTCTAAGAAACAGATTTGGAAGGGGAGGTTAAACAAATGAATTAACTTCATAATACTAATATCAGCTATAAAAAAAAGCTAATTCTGATCAGCGTTTTTGTTTTCAGAGGTTTTGAAATGGTTTACCTAACAAATTTCATGGATTAAAAACCAAAATTAAATACTTTGTCATAGTCTTTTTTTTTTTTATGTACATCTTGTGTTGTCTAGCAAAACACTGGGCTAACAGCATGAAAGATTGATGCTCTTTAAGCACAGAATGGGTACACCCTTGGTGGCAGCCACATTGAAAGCCTCCCAATATTGCCTGCCTTAAATGCTCCATCCCCAGTCTCTCTGGGTAGGTTAAAAACATCCCACCCACTCAGTCTTCTGCAGGAGTTATTGGTAAAAATGCACATTAATTCTGATGATGATAACTTTTTTTTTTTCTAAAGAAAGGTGACATCCACTTTTACAGAGGTGCAACCCATCAAATCAATCTGGTGGAGCTATTTATATCCATTTCTTCTCTGCTCTTCAGTAGCTTGGGATTTCACTGAGGTCATTGAGACATGGTTTAATGTCTGGAAAATATGCATGGAAACACTTGGTGTTTGCTCCAGCTTTTCCAGTTGCTCTCTCCTGTAGTCCTAGTTTGCTGGCCACAAAAAAAACCACCCAAAAAGTCAGATAACCTTACATGGAAAAAGCTTAGGGTAGGCACTGACAAACTCTTAAGATACAAAGAGCTTATTTTCAGGCATGTTGATTAAAGCCCTCAGCCATAAAATAATTAATTGAGAAAAACTGAAGCAAGTCATCAGTTATGGCTCCACTGAAATGATGAGCCCATATCAGTTAATGCTACCTGGGCAATAGATTCAAAACTATCTGGTACTTAAAAAAAGAAAGTAATTCTGTGAAGAAAGTTCATAGCCTTATGAAAAAATGCATATTAAAGCTGAGTGCTCCTGGTGACCTATGAGAGGGAAATCATAAAATCATTATGGTTGGAAAAGACCTCTAAGATCATCAAGTCCAATTGTCAACCTATCACCTCCATGCTACTAAACTTTGTCACAAAGTGCAACATCTACATGTTTCTGAAAACCTCCAGGGCACTTCCCTGGGCAGCCTGTTCCAACACTCAACAACTCTTCCTGTGAAGAAATATTTCCTATTATTCAATCTAAACCTCCCCTGGTGCAACTTAAGGTCATTTCTTCTTGTCCTTGGGAAAAGAGACCATCTCCTATGTTGCTAAAACCTCCTTCCAGGGAGTTGTAGAGAAAGATGAGGTCTGAGCCTCCTTTTCTTTGCACTAAACAGCTCCAGTTTCCTCAGCTGCTCCTCATGAGACCTCTTCTCCAGACCCTTCACCAGCTTTGTTGCTCTTCTCTGGGACCACTCCAGTGCCTAACTGTCTTTCTTGTTGTGAGATGTGTCTGTCCACAGTATCAAATTGGGTGGAAAAGATATGGTCATAGGAAGACAGAAAGAAATTCTGAATGTTAAATTACTCATCATATACTGCTATCAGTGGAAAGTTCTGGAGAACCCCCAAGACAGAATTTAACTGAGAGGTAGCCATGATCATTTATCATTAGTAAAACTTTCTGTTGAAGGAATCCTGTGCTTAGCAAGTCATAATCATTTTGCAAATCCATCATCCCAAATGTTAAAGGAGCACAGCTCTGAAGTACTTTGTCCCTAGGGCCACCTTCTACCCATAGTAAGAGGTTTACAGTTGTCTATGGTGAAGCTGCATGCTAGCTTTTTTTCATTTCAGGTATTAAAAAAGACTAATTTGCTTAAGCTGAAAACAGTGAGATAACTATCTTTACTATTAGTATAATGTGTCCTATCATTTTTTTTCTGTGCAGTTCTGATTATACTAAGAATCTGAAAAATCAGCCCATGTGTCCTGGTTTGAGTTAGAACAGAACTAAGTCTGTTTAATGATTTTACTTTTTTTACTACCTCTTTCGACTGGTCACAGTCACATATGTATATATTTACACACAGGTGTGTGTGCATGCTCATGTTTCTATGCTGTACTGTGGCAAGCTCTTATTAAGCTTTCCACAAGATATGGATACTTTCATTTAACCTTCCTATTTTCAGACTCATCAACAGTGCTCACTGTTGACCCACAACAAACTACAAAATATTTTTCTTATATTTTGCCTATAAAACCTGAAAACATAATGTAGATCCTATCTCTCCCCCCTCCCCCTGAACATCCTAATACCAGTTATGTGGATTGTTTTCTGACAAGGACTGCTAGAGTTTACAATGAGCATCCAGCTATGAGTAAGGGGAAGGTTTCCTTTGGCAGTGCAAGATTCTGTGCAATATTACTCAATGAAAGTTGTAAAAGGCATAGAAGTTCTTTGCCCCAAGAGCAGCCTATTTCCTTTTAAACATTTCAAAATCAGACCACTGATATGCTGCCAGACACTGAATGATATAAGCAATCTGTGCACAACACAAACTGCTTAGCTGGGTTAGCAATTTGCCTTTGCCTCTCTATTTTAAGCATACAGTGTTGCTTCTAGGACTTTGACAGTTTGAGGCCAGTTACAGTCAGTAGCTTGAGGGCTGCCTTTACATTTTAGGCAGGCATTTTCTTCCTTTTCCAGAGCCTCTTTCCTTATGTTCAGGCTGCAAGGAAATGGTGCTGCAAGCTGGGCACCTGGGAAGGCTGGCAGTCTGCAGTGGCTAGTCTGCCTCTGGGTACTGCTAGCTAAACACATCTCAAGCATCCTCACACAGTAGCCTTACTGCTTGTATTCCTGGGTGCACTGTAGCTTCAAATTATATTTAAACAATACATAAACAGGTTCACTTATTTTAAAATCATAAAATAAGATTCTATAGACATATTTCTTCCAGATAATTTTTCGGATCTCTTCACTAACTTGCACCAACTGCTCAATGTATGGATGCATTTGACAATTTTCCAAGTGCATGAATCCTGAATGCTACAGGATCTTATTTTCCTCCTAAAAAGTTCCTATGACCTACAATTTTGGATCTTAATCTACTACAAGGTGCTGCCATAAAATAGCATGTAGTTATTGGTACTGAAACTATCCTCTGGATGCAATCAATCTCTTTGTGCATAAACACAACTTCAGAAGCAATAAACAAAACACTGTGACTCTACTCCCTCAAAATAGGGTAGACTGCACATCAGTATTTTGGTTAGTCAGCCACCTCTTGAGCAATCAGAATAAGCAACTTAATTCCATAGGATATTTCTGGAATCTGGAAGCACTGTTACAGCCACCTCTCAGAGGATGTGATCTATCTGCATTTATGCTGCTTTCATCTGTAAAGTCATCGTTCAAGTAAAACCACACTATGTACTTTCTTGATATAAATTTATACTTGCTCTTACCCTGAAAAATCCCAGACCTATCCCTTTTGTTCCACACATCAGTATTAACTGATTTCTGCTGAGAAGAACCATAGGTCCTTCAGTCAAGTTTTAGAGGCTCCTCATGCCAACAGCTTGATGGGTCTTGAGGGACACTATGGGCCATACTGACCATCAGTGTGACAGAAGCCTGTCCTGCCCTGAACTGTGCCTATGCCTAAAGTACCAAAATACTGCAACACCTATTAGCACTTCTTGTTTCCTCCATCATGAGATCTACAATACCATTCACTTGTTAATCTGGAAAGTTCATGTGATTTCCATTATGAATTTAAAAAGCTCTGAAATCACCCATTAGTTTCATGTCAGTTTTCTTCTCTGCTCTTACCTGTCAAGAGCACTGCAAGATCTCTGCAAGCTCTTCTAAGCTGCACTGCAGGGAGTCAACACACTTTTAGGTGATGGCAGTGTACCAATGTTCATTTCACTAACCTAGTTCAGCATGCAGTATCTAACTATTTCCTACTGTCCTGATTTTTTCCCCAGCCTATTTTCCATTTAATTTATACTTTCTGCCTTCAGAAAAGCTAGCTAGTCCACAAGCCTTCCATTATGCTGCAGCTGCTGCTGTTATATTTGCCACTAAAACAAACCTCACCTTGTGTGACAATGGGATTTGAATCACAATTGCTAAGTATATCATGTATAGAAATTTGATTGCTTTACTTTTTTTCCTGAAGGGGAAAATGTGAGGGCAAAACTTGACAGTTTATTTCATGCTTCACTACAGTGTAATTCTAGACCCTAAGATTTCTACTATTCCTATTTTGGTAATGAATGGAATGTAAAAGGGAGGTATATAAAATTAATTGCAGCAGTTCTGAGGGTTAAACCTGCTTAACCCAACCTTTTATTAAGAGAATGTCAACAGAGCACATGTCTTGTTTAGGGAGTGCTGGGACATCATTATTCTTCTACCAGCATCTTTAGTTCTAGAACCTGGGATTGCATCAGGTTCCTGTAGCAGTCAGGCACACCATATACCCATCCCAAATTACAGCATCTATTCTGAGCTACTCATTACAGCAGGATTTGACCTGAGAAATTCTAAAGTTTTGTTTTACTTTATTAACTTGGAGTACTTTTAAACAGTTTTTAAACAAATATTTTCCCTTGACCAGCAAGGGAATTTTCAGCCTGAAGTTGCAAGCAGCATCCGGTGAGGCTCTTGGCCAAGTTCTTCAGCTACTGTCCATCCACAAGAACAGCCTGCTGCCTCTGGCTCTGGCATTTTCTTTATCCTCAGAACAGATTTCCTGGATCTAGGAAATTTAATTCCTGACTCCTTTGACCCAGATGCTGGCAAATAAGTGTGCAGTCTGTATGTAATTAGGTGTGTTCATTTTTCCTTTTCTTTTTTTCTTTCTAGGAACTGGACTTGCTGTTAAATTTTTCTAAAACAGTCATATTAATATGTTCAAAAATCCACTGTTGAGTTTCAGATAAAGGATCACATCTGTTCATGAAAATCTTCTTCTCAGCTGGGTTGCAATCTATGCAGCTGCTGCTTACTGGATGGAACAAAGTTTTGTCCTACAGGAATGAAAAAAAAAAAATAGAATTAAGTAGCAAATGCCAAGTCATTTAAAATGTTCTCATTTTACAGACTATGGATTAACACAGCCCTATCTGAAAGGATTTTGTGGTCTCTGTGAGCTAACCTTGTGTAATAACCACAGCTGCTATTTGGAAGCTGTAGAGAATGAAGGTTTTTTTCCCCTTGGGTTATCATCCTTCAGCTGAAGATTCATGAAAGAATGAGGAGACATTTTCTGGTCTTTAACTAACAACCACATAATATAATGAAAAAATAGAATGTCTTTGAATAATCTTTGCATATCATGTGCTTGCCTGGAGCCCATTTGGTTTTGACAGTTTCTATCATGCTTCTGGGCAGGAGGATCTGTAACAATCTGCCTGGAAAATGGATACTTTCAGCCTGATGAGGATGCTAAAAATGAATTATTGAATGAAGCAGTGTGATGGACAAATGGACACAGGACTGATGTTTTCAGTTCTCACCCCATGAAATGCAAACTTTGCCCATGGCCTTGGTAAGAACAGCCACTGAAATATGCTCTCTCTTCTAATAAGAAGGAAACCCTGACACTGTTTCAGCTCCCTCTGGTGATTTTGGGAGGATGAGCATTGACTAACTTGCTTTAAAAATATATATTTATAATGATAAATTGTATTCATTTTACTTCAGAAAACTGGAGTGAATTGTAAGTGACCTGACTGTAAATCTTTGGTAAAAGCAAAAAGCACCCAGACGAGCAACTGGTTGTGTTGTGTAGTGTCAATGTACTTAGTTCACGTAGGCAAGAGTTGAGAGACACAGCTGAAGGACTGATTAGATGGTTTGAAAGCTTCCATTGGCTAAATATTTACTGTATCTATTGAAATAAATTTCAGATTGCTCTTGGCAAACGACAGGAAGGCTTTTCCACTCCCTGCCAAACATGCCCTGCCAGTATTTTAATACTAATCGAGGACTGACTGAAATCATGACACAGTTACTGTGTCATGGGCACTCTGCCTGCTGTGGGGCCTTGGAGGAAGATGGCATCTGCTTTCCCTTGTGTCATAGCTGGTCACAAGGGTCAGCCAAGCTAGCAGGAAGCCAAAGCTGAACTACTGCAACCTATAATAGGACAGCTGGTACAGTAAGAAAGGAAACAGCTTTAGTACAAAAAGTATGCCATGGAAAACACTTCAGCCTTTCTGAAGAGAGTTGGCAGCCTTTCTTCTCACAGAAATATCCAAGGGATGCAATTTTTGAGTGAAGCATTGTTGATGCTTTCTTTTAGAAAGTCTGGTTATTAGGAGAAAAAAGCATCTTTTAAGAACAGGGACACAGCTACCACTCTGGAAAAACTTGGGGCTGACTTAGCTATGTATAAAGGCCTATTAATTTATCATCTCAAGCTTATACTGACCTGAGGTCAAAGACTGCTGTTCTTACAGATTTCAATGGGAACAGGCTCAGGACTTCAATGGGTAACAGTTGTATGCACGTCAGAGAACTTGCCAAGAGAAATACATAAATTGCTTTCTTCACCAATACTAAAAAAAACGTCAAGAACTCTTCTGCAGACACTTCTAACAGAATTTATTTTTTATTTTATTTTTTTTTCCTCTGCATGAAGGCAAGGCTGAAGGTTATTTGCAACAGGAGAAACTTCTCCATAAGATAATGGGCCTTGACAGTTCAGGGGATTGGTAATGAGACACAGAGCCTTTTGTTTCTTCTAGGTCACTGCTATAACTATGGCCAAGGTCAGTAGCAACTGGAGGTCACTATCAGCTGGTGGCTGCAGTAGTTTATCTGAAATTAATTGGTAGGCCCAGTGCAGTTTCAGCAGGACAGATGTCTATATGATGAAAGCCACTATCAGAATGACATGCCTTCAGTTGTCTGAGGAAATAATCTATGCACCTACTGTGTGAAGAGTGAACTTACTCTTACAGTTTGTCCCTGAAGCTGTCAGGAGAGTATGAGGAAATCATGCTGTTCTGGGCACAGTTTTTGACATTGTCACTCTAGTGTCTATCATAAAGCTAGGGTAGAATTATCATGTAATATCACTAGGCTCAGGGTAGAATTATTGTATAATGAAATGGATTTCACACAATTGTTCCTTTTTAAAACCTACTAAATCAGCCCTCTCTTGGATGATGTACTCTACAAATAGTGCTAATGGGACTGGGACACATAAATCAAATTCTACTTTATCAGAACCAAGGTATTGCCTGTCAAGCCAGAATGATGCTGCATTGAAAACCAGGGCTGTATTCCTTCACTGGGAGGAAAGGAAATTTGTAGGCATGGTTGATCTTTGGCCCTGGCATGCTTAAGAATCTCAAATAGAGTCAAGGAAGTAGCTTCAGCTTGGGAAGGCACTATTCTCCCAAATCTCTAATAATTTCAGTGTGTTTACATTTTTTACTCTAATATTTCACATTGCTCCCATCATTGATGGGAACTCCATTACGGTGTCAAGATTTTTCCCCCCAATATTAAACTGACTTTCTTCTACTTCATTCTACTCCATTGCTTCTTACAGGGTTTTCTTAAAAGTATATATATATATGGATTGGTCCTCAAAAAAATGGTAATCTCATGTCACAGACTTACTAGACTTTGAAATAGTTACTCTGTATGTAGTTTAAGCAATATGGGAATAACAATACTTTTTGACACATGTATATTAGTGGTGGCTTTGGTTTGATTCATCAAAAAAAATCCAGTTTGCACAGTCTGAGACTGCACTTCAATAAGAAACAAAGTGCAGGTAATGGGGAAAAATGATTGGTAGGATGGATTGTGACCATTATGAAGCTACAGCATCTGTAAGTGGTGCAGAGAACAGAATCGAGTTGCTGATCTGCTCTGTGTTACTTTAAAAGAAGGCACTTCTTGTTTAACCAGACTACTACTATTACTTGTGTAGGGGGCAATTTTAGTAGCACACCATCCTCGAGGTAAAGAGCTCTACTATAGATGCAGTTAAACTGATACAGCATGCTTTTCTTGTACAGTTTGGTTGTTGTTGTTCCTGTGGTTTTGTTTTTGTGGGGGAGAATACTATAAATCCTATTGCCAAGATGCTTTCAAAACTAGATAAGGATTATATCATTAGGATTTTGGAAATATAGCTGCAGCACCAAAACAATCCACTGCAAATCTGCCCTGTTATATGAGGAAACAGACTATGTGAAACATTAAAAGACTACTTTCTGTGTAGCCAAACTAAAACTAAGCCTAAAGAGAACCATATATATACATCATTATATTATTACAATGCAGTTTCTTAATGTGAAGATTTATGCAAAGTAACCAGCTTGCTGTCAGCTTGGTGTTACAGTCAAGACTGTGGCAGTACTTTCATTGCAACAAAACTTTGTGGTGCTTCTAGCTGAGATGGAAATGTCTGCCTTGCATTCAGAGGTTTCCTATGAGCCCTGGCAGCCTTCTGGAAATTAAAAATGAGGCTGTGCAGAGAATTTAACAGAACTCACACTGTGTATTTTTTTCAGATGTCATTTTTTCCCCAGTTATCTGCTCTATTCTGTCCTCATCAAAGGTGATGAGCCTTATAGAGGCAGAGCCAGATCTGCATTTTGTCTTAGGAACTGGCTACATTAAGTACCAATGAAGTGATAAAGATATGAATGCTGCTTTCTTGCAGCTTGGGTAGGCAGAAAGATAAATTGGAAGGTTTTTGAAGCAAGAAGGTATTATTATGGCATTATAAAGCCAGCTATGATAATTTATATCCTTTAAATATCTGGGCAACATATTCTAACTTTATTACAGGTAATACCTCAATTTCAAAGTGATTATACTTCTGGAGGAGCTTGTGTTAGATCTCCAATTGCAACATGAAGAGGGCAAAAAAGCAGTGGCTAATAAGTAGGCACTCCAAAAAAGGGTTGGGGCAAGCCTATTTTAAACTATTCTGAATTAGTTTTCTACTATATTTAATTTCAAACTAGAAAGCAGTATTGAGGTTTACCCAGCAAAGATAAATTCCTGGCACTTTGGCCTCAGCTTAAGCAAGGTGGTGGACAAGGAACAGAGGTCAAAGAAAACTGAAGCATAAGTGAAAAGAATCCTCAGTGCTTCAGAGAAAGGTGTGACCTTATCCTGCCCACAATACAGGGTTTAGTAATGAAATCTTTAATCGAGGCAACTTGTTGACTAACCATTTAGAAAAACCCAATTACTACAAATCTGTAGCATTAGTGGGACCTTTTGCCCTAAATGTCTCTGACAGTTTCTACCCTGAGCTTCTGTTTCCACTGATTTATAAAAATGGGATGAAATGTAGCAGATCAAAGTAGTGTCTAAGCTGCTTATCTTTAGTTCAGAAACTCCTGCCTTCTTTGGGCTTACAGCAAGTGCTTTTAATATTGCACTGGGTTTGTTTCTTTTTTTTTTTGTGTGAGATTTTTCTGCCACATGTAATCTTTAAAATGTAGTAAAATACTCTCTCACTCACGAGCAGCATTTCTTACTGCTGTCACGTTAGATGAAAACATCCCCAGCAGTACCTCTGTGAAAATGACACAAGCATCTCGGACAGCCAGAACAGCAAAACACCTTGCAGGGAACAGAGCCAACATAGACAACCTCTAAGCTGGATCAGATCCATTTTCATTTAAATTTGACCTAAATAGCTGAATGCTCAAAAGGAACATACTCTAGAGAGATTACCACAAAATTAAATTGGAATAAGAAGAGGTGGATTTGAAAACAAAACTCTGATGGGAAAACACAAGCCTGCACTGAACTATATATAAACTCAAGCCAGCCTGAAGCTCTGAGATGCCCCACAGTGACTCCAACCTTCCTATAGCTCCAGTGCTGGTTTCCCTTCATCCCGTGACAGTCATAGAGTGTGACAGGGCTACTGTGGGAAACGGCGTCGAAGCAGAACTTCCTGGTGTGAAGTGGCTCTCCAGGGCGGATGTCTTCTCTCCAACCAAAGGTGAAGAGCTAGAAAAACAATCAGACAATATAATGACATCCTACTAGTGAAAAATGTTTGAAACCACACAGAAAGCTTGATACATGTTTCCCTACTCCATGCATCCCAACTGCTGGTTAAACAAAATCCTGCCTGTGGAAGATTCAGTGATTACACAGAATCACCAAGGCTGGAAAAGACCCCCAGGATCATCAAGTGCAGCCTATGACCCAATACACCACAACATCTAAACCATGCCACTCAGTGCCACATCCAATCTTCTCTTCAACACCTCCAGGGATGGTGACTCCACCACCTCCCTGGGCAGCCTATTCCAGAGCCCAATCACCCTCTGCATGAGGAAGTGCTTCCTAATGTCCAGTCTAACCCTCCCCTGCTGCAGCTTCAAGCCATGGCCTCTTGTCCTGTCACTAGCTGCCATGGAGAAGAGCCCAACCCCTACCTGACTACAACTTCCCTTCAGGTAGTTGTAGAGGGCAATAAGGTCACCCCTGAGTCTCCTCTTCCTCAGGCTAAACAGTCCCAGTTCCAACTGTCTTAATTAAAGTGCATCAGCAGACATGTGGAATATGCCCCAGGAAGGCACAATCAGTATGGCAGGGAAGGAAGAAATCTCTGGAGACACAGTGTTGTGATAAAGAAAGGACATAGGCTGTCTTAAAGTGTTTAGTTTCCTCAGTTAAAGCAGCACTCATATGCACTAGGACTACAGCTACTAGCCTCTGCTAGTGATGTTCCTCCAGCTCTCTACTGGGTCTGAAGAAACTAAAGAGATCTTCCCATCATAGAATCTTTCCCATGTTTAATGAACAGTTTCCTTCTGTTTATATGGAACACTGTTATCATATCCTCTCTCAATTGTCTTTTCCCCCCCCTCAAACAACACACATTAAACAATCTTCACCATCTTACTGCAAAGCCTGTGAGCTGCAGGCAGCTTGTTAAAAGTCTCCTTTCTGGCTGTCTGAGAGGAATTGTGAAGGCCTACAGTTAATAGAGGAATCCTTCTCAATTAGACACTAGCTGTCTGAAATGAGGCTGTGACACTTCAGTCTTTCAGTAATAAGATGAAGGTGACAGGTCTGACAGCACTGAATTTAAAGATGCAGAGTGCATTTTCTGTTCCCAAGCATCAATCCTTGCAGAAAACATGTTGCAGGTTGCAAATTACTACCTAGAAGTTCTGCTGAGAAGTGTGAGCTTTTTGCTTTTCCTTTTTTTTTTTCCCACTGATGTCACTGCTGTTTGGCTTCCTACAAGATGCTCCAGAGTATAAGGTGAAACATAACACTGAGAAAGTTATGTTCTCTTTAAATGAGCAACCTTTTAAAGTTTAGCTGTGACAGTCCATGTGGAACTGCATGCAGGCTCCTTAGGCAGAGAAGCAGCTCCCTGTACTGTGCTCAGACTGCCTCCTGCACTGCAGCTACCTCATCTCAGGGTCCTTTTGGTCCTTACCTAGCATCCTGCTCCCTGCAGTGTGTACATTCCCTGACAGAACCAGTATCTACAAATCCAAGTCCTGTGGGTCTGATCCTGAATACTTCTGTTATGGTTCCCAGTTTTTAACCCTTTCATTGTGACAGCTAGCTATCTTTTCTGGGGTCTTCCTAAAAGATATATCTTTTGAAAATGCTGCATATTCAGTGCTGTACCATCCTTCACTTGCCACATTTGAGAGGTCTTACTGGTTCCATTGGCTTGCAAGCACAAAATACAAGCATATGCCTATTTTGTTGTGTCTTTCTGTAAGCCTTTGTTGTCTCTGTTAGCTGCTGTTGCTCCCTATTTACTTCTGTATTACAGATTTTCCACACAACATTTTTCTTAGCCTGCCCCTGTGTCCTGCTTATTTCTTCTTTCTCTCAGAGTGCATTTTACATTGATCTGCAGTAAAATGCAGTGGGCAGCTTTAACTTCATTTTCAAAGCAATTTCTGGTTCTCAAAAGGTTAAGGCTTTTTTTCACTTTTCTTGGTGTTTCTTGGAAGCAGCATCATGGACTCCCTACAAAGATAACTTATCATTTCACAAGTAAAGTCAAAAGTAAGATTTGGTACAGAAAAAAACTATGCTTCTGTTTCTTTAGAGAAAGAGAAGTCTGAGATATTTTTCCTGTAAGTAAAAACACACAAAAGCCATTCTCTTTCTCTTACACTTTACCCTTCTACAGCTAAGTAATAAACCAAGAGTACAAACTGATGAATAACAAATACCTAGAGGAATGGTGTGGAACAGCAGTTCTGTGATGTTCTCACTCTCATCTCTACTCGAAGAGAGAGCTCCTCTTGCAGGACCTTCCTTCTCTTTCCCAGGTGATGGCTCTCCAAATATCTCATTCTGTGCATGACTGGGGAGCTGAAAGGCCAATTCCTGCTGCTCTCTGGACCTTGGCGTGAGGACTGCTACCCCACTGAATGCATCAGTATACCTGAAAGAGCTCAAGCTAGCCTTTAAATCAGATCATATTGATCCAGGCTGTCCCTTTGCCCTTTCCACTCCTGTGTGGTTTCTGAAGACCACCAAGATGTGGCAGAAGACAGGGTTTTTTTATTCTCTTCCACCCAAAGTCAGGAACTGTGTAATGCTACATCTGAATGTTTAGACTAGCAAAGACTCTTCTTAGCTTTCTGTTTTGTAAAATAGTTGCATTTTTAAATCAACAAGTATATCTTCTTCCTAGTGATACTATTACAAAATCAACCTTGTAAGGAGCAGGAACTCAGTTTTAGGACTAAGAGAAAAAAAGATCAGAAGAAATCTTATACTTTATACACCAAATTAATATTAAGGTCTTGTAATTACAGACAGAATTGGAAGGCCTGCAATCCTTCTAATCTCATCACTCTAGGCTATCCTCCATTATATAGCATATTCTCTCTAGTTAACACTAGATCTAGCTAATATCAAAATTACCTTTCCACTGCATACTCTGTAACAATGCTACATGTTACTAGTCCTGAGTACATAATGCTCCACTTTGCCAGCACCTGTCACTTTGGATTTTGTTGTTCCCTTGCCCTAAGCTGTCAGGTGCCACTTGCATTGGATTTTATGAGAAATGGATCAAGCCCTTTGCACCCCTTCACTCGTTCCTGTTTGCTTGCTGATTTGAAACACGGCTGCACCTACATTTCCAGACACATTATTAACAAACAGCAGCCTGTGAGGCTGCTGTTCACTGCTTCCTGCTAGTGCTATTAAACCCTCTGTGCTGGCTCAGCAGATGCTCATTCTCCTCCTCTGCCTTCTCTCCTATCACATAGCCTGTAAAACACAGCCTCATCCTCTGCATTTGCAACAAAGCAACCTCTCAGCACTCATGCTTTAGCTTTTCATGCAGCTTAGCTCTGTCATGCAGTAAGTGGGGAAAATACGGCTTTCTATCTTCATTTATAAATGGCATAGGGCCTGAAGATTGATTGCCTGATATAGCAATTGGCCTAGGACCCTCTAGAGGACAAAGGCCCTTTTAATACCCTTCATGCTTTCCAGACTGCCTGGCTGGGGTCCATCAGCTGCCATTGTGCTTTGACTGTGGTGTTAGACTTGAGGGGACAACACGTACTCTGCACAAAGATGAGACAGCATGTTTCACAACTGGGCTCTGACTTGAACTGTATGTCCAAGCAGAGAAGACAGAGCTGAGCAGGCTGCATGGCTACTTGCTGGGCCATGTTAGAAATGTTGCCTGTCTGCCTACTCCCTGGCCAGGCTGGGGAACTTCAGATGAGAGAGTGATGTCTGTTACTTTCCTTTACTGCTTGTTGTCAATCTAGTGCAGCTCCAGTTTCCTCTGAAGCCAAAATTCAACTTTTTGAAGACAGAGGTGGAAAAATGCTGCATGTGCCATCCTCCTGCCCCTCTGGTTTTTAATTTTGGGGAAGATTCCAGAAAGTACAGCAACACTCATCCTTGCTTCCCACCCTTCTCCTGTTTGCCAGAAAGCCGGCAAGAGCCACATGAACCTTCTGTCTGCTCTGTGGCTGCTGGGGATTGTCCAGACCTTGCATGGAAGGTCATCTTCTTCTCCTGAGTGCTGCTAAAATGCTGTGCTCCCCAGCATGGCTGCTGAGAGTGTTAGCTTTTAAATGCTGCCCTAGTAATGTGACATGGATCAAGCAGCATAAAGCATTGTATCTCTAGTGGCAGCAGCAGTACTGACACCTGTTGCACTGATCACATCAAGCTACTACAACACACCACTAAACTTGCTATAAATTTATACCAGAGGTACAAGACCAGCTCAGTGTTAATCCACACTATTTAAAATACAGTAATAAAGTGCTTGATATTTTCATTCATACTGCTAGTTTCTATTGGCCACAGAATCCAGAAGATACAAGCAATAAAGAGGGTTCATCAAGTGTTCATCAGTTCCTCCCAAACACTCTTTAACAAAGTCAGTCTTCAGAGCTTACTGTAGCACAAGTGGAAAATCACATTCTTTCTTCTTGGATGTCTCGAGATGTTTCTTTAGACTGTGGTCTTACATGTACTACAGGTAATGCTTCTGACCAGCCAGCCTTTGGCATCAAGTGAGGAGAGCTTGTTGAGACATTTCCCTGAAAATATACCATGCCTTTGCGGGAATTTTTTCACTTGTCTTGACTGTCAGCAGCATAGCAACAGATTTTGCTTGCCAGGTTGGAAATTGAGATTTTGCCCTGCATGTTCCTGGGGAGCAACAGGGCATGGTGGCATTGACTATGGCTAGAGTGGTGGAAACCCAGATGCTAGCACAGTGCACATGGTTCCTCCACTGTAAGATGAGGGAAACTTGATGGAAAAAGGAGAAAGGGATGCTATCTTGGTTCTGAACCCCTCCCTCCTGAGCCCTGCATCACCAAAAGGTTTTGATCTTCTAAAATTAAACATTTTCAGAATCTCTTTTCTTGAGGAAAAGTGAAAGTTATCCTCTGGATGAGATATTTTGCACATTCTATCCTATTTCCTTTGTGAGGGAAATTTGGAGTTCTGGCCAGGTCTACTACCTTGATTCTGTAACTCTTTCCTTTCTTTCTCAGCTGATAACTTGTACAAACTCACCCTTGAATTCTATCAGATTTAGAAATAGATAAATCTATCTATTGATTTAGATATATAGACAGATAGATCTATATATCATCTATCAGAAAGAGTATGTGTCATAACAGGAATCTAAAACACTTGAGTAAAATTAGTTTCTCTTTGTTTCTAAACTAATCCAGAAACCAGCTGGATATTCCCACTACTTAAATTATGCAGCTAGAAAGTTGCCCAGCAGTACAATGATGGAATATCATCCCAGCTTGTTATCTGGTAAGGCAAGCCAAAAAATAATCTGAAAGTGAAATTATGTTTATTTATTTTTCTATTATAGTTAATTCCAGTATATTAGATATATTATTTATATATATAAATACATTATAAATATATTTATATAATGGCCTAATTATGGTCTAAAGATTCTTAAAACATTTCTCACAATTTCTAGGATTGACAGGAGGATAACCTGTCAGTAACTGTGTTCCTATCAGTGAGAATAACAACCTTTGAATGCTGTGCCACCTCCTGGGGAAAAAAAAACCCAGCACACATAGACAAAAAAATCCCAAACACAAACGAATGGAAACAAAAGAAAAACACAGCGTTGAGGGTTAGTGTGTAGCAGCTGCTAGCCGCTGATGCTGCCGCGGGTGCGTTCTGGCTGTGCCGGTGCGGAGCTGCCCTCTGCCGCCCGGCTCACGGCTTGCAGCAGCTGCAGGACACTCAGAGCATCACAGTGCTCGGGCTTGCAAGGGACCTCTGGAGCTCATCTAGTCCAACCCCCCTGCAGTGGCCAGGGACATCCCCAACTAGAGCAGCTTGCCCAGAGCCCTGGCAAGCCTCACCTGCAATGCCTCCAGCGATGGGAACTCAACCACCTCCCTGGGCAACCAGTTCCAGTGTTCCACCACCCTCGTGATGAGGAACTATTTCCTAATATCCAGTCTATATCAAGTCTAGAGCTGGAATTTTGCTTTTCTGAAATCCAGGGTCCTGACTTTGGTTCTTGGCTGATTGATGACCCTCAGGCCTGTGAATTCCACCAGTGCATGATCCCTGCAGCTCAGGGAGCCTCCCATAGGACTCCCTGGCAGCCCTCAGACATCACAGAACTATCCACCAAACTGGATGAAACGGCTTGTTTTGGGACTTGGCAGACCTTTCCCAGTGGAATCGCACTGCTCTTGTGGGAGAAGCATTCTCTGGCAGTGTTCTCCATGCTGTCCTGCAGTGAGAAGGTACGTGCTGTTCCACACCTGCTCTGCACAAATAATTCATGCTGTCCCTGGAGAGCACACCAAGTACAAATGTGCTTGAGGCTTCCTAGTTCTCACCCTGTGATCTGAGGTGCTGGCTGCTTGAACTCGTTTTGTGCTAGCTTCACCCTATTTGTTTTAATGAAGTCCCTTTTCATCATTAGTATAGAATGAGACGTTTACATCGAATCTGATCCCAAACATCACAATGCACCAGAGTACACTGAAACACACATCCTTTCCCCTTCCTCACAAGAACTTTTGCCTTCAAAGGATATTTCAAGTTTCTCTGTTTGCCCTAATTTTTTTCTTCTCTCAACTTTTCATCCAGTTTTCTTCCCTTCTTTCTCTCATACAATCACAGAATGGTTAGAGTTGGAAGGGGCCCTTAGAGGTCATCTAGCCCAATCCTCTTGCAGCAAGCAGGGACACTTTTAACTCCATCAGGCTACTCAAAGCCCCATCCAACCTGATCTTGAATGTTTCCAGGGATGGAGTATCAACTACCTCTCTAGGCAACCTATTCATCTCTGGTAGTCTCAGAAATCCTTCTTCTCTTGAGGAGGATTTAGAGCTCCTCAGTTTGCATATTTTAAAGACAGAGAGCACTGTGGTGATCTGGTCTGGGCCACACAATTTCCTTCAGTTAATTGTTTGAATTACTGGATGNTGGAGGCATTGCAGGTGAGGCTTGCCAGGGCTCTGGGCAAGCTGCTCTAGTTGGGGATGTCCCTGCCCACTGCAGGGGGGTTGGACTAGATGAGCTCCAGAGGTCCCTTCCAACCCAAACCATTCTAGGATTCTATGACTTTCCAGAAAAACAGGATTATATTTATCTAGTCTTGGCATCCTATCACTGTGCTGTATCTTTGGTAGCTACGTGAAAGAAGTCTTCTTTCAACAACTTTTTCCCATGTTGGCACTTACCTAAATTGTGATCATCCTTCAGCTTCTCTGTTTTATTCACATGTACCTCTCCCCTGCATTTCTCAGTATCCTCGAAGAATGATGTCTTGACCTCAAAACTTCAAATACCCCTCACAACTCCTCTCTCCTGAGCTTCTCAAGCTTTTATAAAGTGCCATGTACAACTGCCAGGTCAATTCTTCTCCTCAGCACTGGAAATTTTTTCTAATCTGGGACCTTCCTCTGTGAAAGGCACGTTCACTAAAACTGCTAATAAATGGCTAGGTTGTACTTTTCTTCCAGATTCTCTTTGCTCACACTGGCCAGACCCAGACCTTGTGAGTCATGATCCCTTTCCTATGGCACTCACAGCACAATGACTACAAATCACAGCTCTTTTCCTCTGTACTCCTGAGAGCTAATATCTTTCTACCTAACCAACCCAGACAAAAGCTTTTTTTTAGAGTTTTTATCATCCCTTGTCTTTGTGAAACCCTTTCTTTCTAGCTTTTATCCATTTATCTTTCTTATGCCTCATATTCATTTAAAATATAACTGCTTACTGAGATGAAAGCATAGAAGCAGGCAAACACTAGAGCTTTAAAAGATCATGTACTATATTTAAAATATTTTCAGGTAACCAAACTGAAATCAACATGTTTTCATGACACAGCTGGGGAGAATGAAGCACCCAAAAGATCTTTGGGAATTGAGAATTATTTTGGAAATAAAAATGAATATACAGCCCAGGTGGTAGTTGAAATTTCTAAGGTTACATTAATGAGTGAGGCACAGTCTGACAATCCCTTGTGTTCTCCTGTGGCCNGAGGGTGCTATCTGCTATCCTCTTTTGATCAGCGCTTGGAAAAGGTGCTGAGGAGGAGCGTGGATGGAGCCCTCCCTGGAGCTTGGTTCGTGAAGCCTAGCCACGACGATGATTAAAGAGTACTTTGTAAAAGCCATTAAGGTCAGCAGTCATTCACAAATTATTTCTACACCCTGCTTTGCCTTAAGAAAAGGAGAAGCCCTCAGAGAATTGTTTAGAACCTGGAAAAGAGAAGCAACAATTTGACCCTGTATTTCTCTTTGGGCTGTTAACATACCTGTTCGTGTGACCACGTCCGCTCGGAGCCATCCTTCACACAGATGTCTAGCCTCAGCTCAGTCCCAGTAGCTCCGTGTTTACTGTCCACACAGAGATTGGCTGCCACGTTTCGAATCTGCAAGATCCAACAGCAATAGCCACATGAAACCAGGTTGCAGAATAGAGCTTCCAACATCAGAGTTCAGCTCTGAAGGGCTTGAGCCTGACCATTAGTTACATAAAACTCGTGGGAATTAGCTTTTTTACAAGGTAAAGAGACACATTCTGGAATGAACTATTCTTTGTGGAAGCAGCTTTAGAAGCAGCCATATTTGAAATAATCTGCCTAACAAACAAAAGGTAGGTCTGTATGAAGTATTTGGCATCCCTGCTCAGTGCAGGGAGGTTGGAACTAGATGATCTTTAGGGTCCCTTCCAACCTGCCCATTCTAGGATTCTATGATTTCTGTGCAAAGAAACTTAAGAGAAAAAAAGTCCAAGAAGTTCAAAGCTTGCTCTCAGTGCTTCTTCCAAAGCAGAAGTAACCAACTGTATTAAGAGGAAGTTATTTCTGTTGCAGTCTCTCACAGCCTTTGGAGCAATATTTCTTAATAACTGTGGCAGGCCCTGTTCCAATGCTTGCCCTTACTTTGACACAATAACACCATTGTAGATAAGGTCACACACTAGTATGCTCACAGTGCATAAAATTAAAAAGTACTTAATAAATATGTACTGAAACTATGCTTACCCATGGAGGTTCCTTGTGCTCTCTGCATGCCTTCTGCAAACATTCTGTGGTGTAACTTATTCTTCAAAGAAAATCTCCTTTTTAAGACTGAATCAACTGAGCAATAACTGATCTGTGACTACCAGTCACACCAGTTATGCACCACTGTTATGCACCATTGTTTTTTGAAAGACTGGGTTGAAAAGGAGTGTGTTGTCCACTGCCACCAAACCCAGAAAATCCTGATTTTATTTTGCAAATACATGTACATTTCTCCTTGAGTACCTTAGCAGGGCTATTAAAAAAGTCCTTTAGATACCTCCAGAATGAAAAGCATTTCTTAAAAAACCTTACCCTGACAATTAGATTCACAGAAACTGAGTCATCTGAGTTCATGTACAAGCAGGGAAAAAGGCAATTGCCTCTAAGAACCTTTAAGCCTTCAGAACTCAGAGAAGTATTCTTCTCAAACTTGGACAAGCCCTGTTCTAGGCTATTGTTTCTTTTTTTAAATACAATACAATTTGCTATAGATGAGGCAAACCACTTGCGTTTCAGATACACAACCAGAAGCAGAAACATAGTGCTGAGCAGCCTCACAGTACAAAGGGTCATGCTAACTGAAAAAAAACAATGAAAAGTTAATTAGCTCTCAGCAGCCCTGCCTTCATTTTTATATCACCCAGCAAAAGAGACAGGAAAGAATGAAGGGAATAGATTTTAATTTTATATTTTTAAACTTACACATGAAATACCTACTCCAAGTATATTTTTCCTGAGTGTTCAATCATTTCTCAGTGCACTTAAATGATAACATATAAATAAAGATAACTGGACTAATATAAAATTAACTCATATACCAGTTCCATTCTTCAAGCTTTTTTCCAAGTGTTCAATAATTTCTCAGTGCACTTAAATTAATGTAATAAAAATAAAGATAACTGGACTAATATAAAATTAAATCATACATCAGTTCCATTCTTCAAGCATGTTAGCTAATTAAAATAAAGCTGCTAACAACTGCCATTAATAACTGGGGTATGTTAATGTGATTCGTAATTGTAAAATGACAGTGAATATACTCCACATCCAATGGATGCTTATTGGATTAAAGAGTCTTCATAATTTTCTCTTGATGGCATTGCTCCCTCCCATTTTCAGTCATTTGGACTATGTGTTGAATGCATTTCTGGAAAGGCTTTGAGCTGAAGATACATTTAGTTCCTTCACTGCTGGAATCTGTCTTGTCTGGTCTTTATTTCTTCTCCTCTTGCCTCTGCTCCTGAAAGGTTTCCTTCCTTTTTCTGGTTTGTTGCAGTTTACATCTTAACTTATCCCTTGTTGTTGTTGTTTGTTAAATCCTTCCTTTCAACTGCCGAGGGGTCTTGTTTTGGTTTTCATTTTCTATTTTTAATACAGGCATTTCAGTAAGTTCTGTGCTTTTGTTCTCTGCCTGGCATTTCTGTGTGGCCCTGGCAGTTGCTAGAAATTGAAGTGAGCCATCATGCTGCTGCCAGAGCCACAGGAAATGTTCTGCTGAGCACCAGCACCACATGGCCTGTGAACCCCCAAAGATGCTTTAACATGAACGAGGGAAGGAAAGGAGAGGCAGAGCAAGAAGAGGCTTTTCCCCCCCACCCCCTCATTTATGCATCAATATGCTCGTAAAATATGTAGTATTTGTCATTAGTATGGAAACTGGAAAGCAATAGATGTGCTGACTCCCATGATTATCTTGTCAGAAAAGCAAGAGTCTCCTGAGAGAAAGGAAGGGTTGTAGGCCTTTGCCACAACCTGTTAGGATTAATTTTGAGATTTCTTAACATTTTGGGGGGAGCTGTGTAATGGACAAGCTACCATACTCCAAGTTAATGGAGAAAAAACCAAGGAAACCAATATCATCTGATATATCTAAAACTCTACACCTTTGTTCACAGGCAAATGAGTTCCTACAAGATTTGCTGTTGAGTTAGTGGCTAGACAGCCAGGCTGTCACCTAGAGACACTTCAGCCTTCCTGGAGACAGAGAGGGAGAAGTACTCACAGGGCTCCTGGGAGTAACCCTGCATGCTCATCGTGGCACAGAACTACCTTCACCAAAAGCAAAAAGTGGGAAAGCATAGCAATCTAAAGACAACTTTATGTTCAATATGGTTATCTGTTAGAATGATGAAGATGGAGATGGTGCTGGGACTATTAGGGTGCTCCAGTACAGCAACAAGAGCAGCATCTTGGTGCTACCAGTTTATATAATACTTTCCATACATCTGATTTAATGCCTCAAATAAGAAAGTGGCTGTAGCTCTCAGAAGACACTACCAACGTTCACTTATGTTGCTTTTTTCATTTGGGCAGCACTTAAAGCCAGTTTTAAGTGCACTGCTTACACTGTCAGATAACCCTAGAGCCACCAATGTCTATCAATCAAGTATGGAAAAATGAGCCACCTCTCCCATCAACTGATACATCATCATTTTAAAAGTATTTACCCTTTGTGTGAGCCATAAAAAGGAAAAATTGAAGTTAGAACAAGTCAAGCACTGCCAAAGAGCTCACTGAAGAAACAGAGGACTCTGTTGTTCAGTGTGACACTGATCCTGATGAAAGAATGTGACCGGCCCAGCTGCACAGCACTCTGTCTGTGCAGGCTGGGGAATAGCTGGGCTGTCTTGCTTCTGTATGTAAGACAGGTTACACTTGGTGGGCTCATTAAGGGCATGAGGCTCACACTTTAGAAAAAGAAATCAATCTAAAGAGTAGTTAAGATTAGTAAGTTCTTAGGCCTCAGTCCTTTTTCAAATGTGATACTTAACTTCATGGGTGACATTTTAATGTCAGCGCTGTAAACTAAGTTCTGTAAAATCCACCAGTTTGGGACTGAGAAAGCAGTACTTTCAGGTCCTACAGCTTAGCACTGCTGCAGTGACGTAGAGATTTGCTGTGTTTTAAATTGAGTAACAAGTTGATGTAAGAACAAATGAAACCAAGCTTAAATATTTCCCTTTTGACTGAGTAAAATAAATATTTTTTTTTCATATCACCATGACTATTGCAAGTCTAAAACAAATGACAATGGCTGACAGTATATGATTGATTTACTGTAAAATGTGTTTTCAAAGATATTGTTGGAAGTTGTAATTAACTGCATAATATAATCATGCTGGATAACAGCTTGTAGATTCATGAGTACTCCCTAAGAAAACATTCGGTGTCCAGATCTCACCTAATGCAGCTCTTGTTTTAACTTCCTTTAACAGGATTTCAAATACACTTTACAAGTAAATCATTCTGTCTTATAAGGAGAATGGGATGGGTATTACTGTTTTCCAACTAGCAGCATACTTTCCAATATATTTGGAAGAACAAGAACAAAACCTAATTGAACACTTTCATTTTGTCTGTGATGGAAGAGGAAAGAGTACAATTATCTCACTCAGACACAGAACTGACAGTCTCACTAACCTTCATCTGTCCAGATTCCCTGTTACAGTGCTTTACTGCACATATTGCAGATGTTACAAGGCAGAATGAAATATCAAGGGAACATACACCTTGCCTGCTACAATATAATGGACATAAAGCACACATGTGGAAGAGATAAGGCCATGACAAGTGTAGCAAAGAAGATTGATTTTTGTTTTTCAAATTTCCTTCTTTTCCACTATGAACTGATTTTGTCATGAAATATAAGAGTAAGATTTTAAATAAATGTGTTTGCAAAAAATGAGGAGCTGTGCAGAGGTTGTTTATGAGATGTCTGCTTTCATACCACATGCTTTTACTAGACAGATATCAAAATACTGGAGCCAGAAATTGTCTGAGTAACCTCATTTATTCTTTCTCAGACTGGCACAGGCAAGTAGATGTAAAGTCTTTCCATGAGGAAGCAGAGAGGGCACTAAATGACAGTCAGTATTGGCACAGACTTTTAGTGTGTATAATCAGCAAGGTTTCTAGAGCTGCTTGATTCTTACAAAGCAATAACACACAGTCTGTCTTCCTCTTTCAGCTTCTAATTATGACAGCCATTGACCTTCAAGTTTGCTCAAGTTCCTTGCAAGTGCCAACAAATTAATTAAAACTTCACAGGAATGTGACAGTCTCAGGAAAAATAATAGTACTATGGCTGAAACTTGTTATTTCAGAGAAAGTATATTTTAGAGGGAAAAGAAAGCCTTTGGTCTTTACTTCCTTCCTAGGAACTCAGTAAGTGCTCTTAAGGCACAGATTTGATACCACTGCTATGACCTGTGATCTACTTTTAAAAACTCTTGCTTTTATGCAATGAGTATGTTAATATTGCTGTGAAAAAATGAACTCCTGAATCACAGTGTCTTCTATTTGGACTGTGACTGAATTAAGGATTGTTCAGCTGCCCAAAGAAATTGCCTATCTTATGATCACAGTCCTCCAGCAATGCACTTGTATACATGTTGAAGATGGTGCTGGAAGATCACAGCACCCTGATCCAGCCTGACTTCTACTGATAAACTCCTTACCTCTTGGTATGCATTTATCTCATAAAAAGTGTGGGCTGCAGTACCAAAGAGAGAAGAAACTTTAACAAAGGAATTCATTATTGCCAAGAAGTAGCCAACAGTAAGACATACATAAATTACAGTTCTTTGAACATCTGTAACTGGTAGCTGAGAAAGAATTAAGGACTGCTACTACCACAGGAAGGCAAAACTTTGCAATGAGGTAATTTGCTTTTTTAAAAAATAAATCCTGGACAATTGTAGAGGCACCTATGTTTAGAAATCCCCTGCATGGTACAGCCCTGACCACTGGGGATATGCAGAGGTATGAGGGGATTTACCCAATGTTTTGGTCAAAGTTTCAACTTCATCCTTTTGTTTCAAACGTAAAAGGTAACTGTCTGAGAGCACCAAGAACATCACCAGCAAAATCAGAGAGCAGCCCCCAGCACACTACAGATATTCCTATGTTTTTTTAAAAAGTAGCACAATACCCTTAAAAAGCAAAGTCTTCTTTATAAATCTTAACGAACTGAGAGGAAAAAGCCCTCTACATGCCAGCCTTCCATGGACTGAATCTGCTGGAGTTTTCAGTGGTAAAAGGCCATTGCAATTTTTCAGTGCAGTTACAAAAGTGATTTCCTGTCCCTGCACTCTTTGTGTTTTCATTTCCCCTACACAAAACAAACTGTCAAAGCAAGGTGGGCTATGGCTCTGCTCTTCAGAGAGCTCTGACCACAGAACATCTTTGCTCACGGCTGGAGAGTTCCAGCGTGCTGTTTGCTGTGCCCTGCTCTGCAATAATGCTTCTCTTCATCCCCCAGACAAGAAACTGCACTTGTCTGCTACTGGTACTTGGGCATGGAAGCAACTACAGAATGCAGACTACAAGCTGATCTTTTTAAAACAAAAGTATTGAGGCTTCCCTTGTCACATTTGCACACGTGAGCAAAACAGAGCAAACCTAACTCCACCTACATAAAATTGTCCTTGCAAGAACAGGAGGAGGTATGGGAGTGGATATGAAAAAAAAATGTGTTGACTTCAGACCTCATTTTCACTAGAGTGATTTCCAACATCTAAATTCATTTTGTGGCATGCAAGAATGAGTGCTATATACTCTTTTCCACATTCTTGACCTCATTATGCATGCATCTTATGGCTTGTACTCAGAAAATTGTAATGAATTATAAAAGGAACAGTCACGGTTCTAAGACATGATGGTTTCTGACTTTAATAGCTAGTCCAGGGATTGCTCTAATCACCGTCAACTCTCCTAATAACACTACTTATCATAGAAGCTAAATCTAATTTCATAATTTAAATTTCCTGCAACAGAAAACATTAGACACATCTGAATTTGATCACATTTGTGTATTCCTCACCTCTCCCCAGGCAGCAGGTGGAGGGTCCACAGGAGGGTAATATTTGGGTACATCCCATGCCACTGCAGCCATGAACCACTTGAAATCTTTACATTTCAGGTGCTTGCGAAGTTCTTTCTGAGCAGAGATATCTCCAGTTGAGAGATGTCTGTACTCAGGCCGTCGCTGGTAGATGTACTCTGCAAACTCATCCATCCATGTCTCTGCCACACGCTTCAGGTTCTGTGTAGCAGAAAAAAGCAATCAGTACTTTCTTCATGTTTTGAATGAATGATATTTCTAACAGGGATAATTTAGCACACAAAAAATTCAACTGTCCACACAACTTTTAAGCTTAGCTGGTCTTAATTTCTCAGTGTTAAAACATGGCAAAATACTGTTAAATGCATGCTATCTTCAATAAGGCCAAGTGCCATGTCCTGCAC
>VWZO01009229.1:8153-33386 GCA_013396975.1 Bucco capensis | reverse complement strand
TACAGAGCCCTGAGGGACACCACTTGTCCTCTCTGCTCCACAATGGCAATTCCAAAAGCCCATCAATATCCCTTTGGGTCTTTGAAGTACCATTCCCGAGGTTGTCAATGCCCAGGATACATGGGGCATCTGGGCCAGTTACAATGGGGTGTTTCTGCCATTCTTTCCCAGTCAAACTCACATCAGCTTTTAACACAGTGAGCTCTTGAGAGCCCCCTTGCCACTTCAGAGATGGAAATAGATTCTGGCCCCACATGTCCTGATGGCATTAAAGTGCATTGAGCACCAGTGTCAACCAAAACCTTAAACTCTTGTGGTTCTGATGTGCCAGGCCATCGGATCCACACAGTCCAGGAGATCCTGTTGTCCCTTTCCTCCCCCTGGCTGGAGGCAGGGCCTCTCTAATCCTGATCATCGTATCTGTTCCCATGCGCCTATGAATTCATCCGGGAGGTGCCTTCTAGTGGGTCAGACGGGTCATAGTTCTGTCTGGTTTGCTTTGGTCCTGGCCCACGGGAAAATGGCACGGAACCTACCCTTGCCAACTTCCCACTGGCATTTGCTCTCTCTTTCAGTTCCCATACTCGGACTGCTAGAACATAGGTAGGTTTCCCATCCCACTGATTCATGTCTTCCCCATGCTCCAGTAGGAAGTACCACAAGTTGGTTCATGGGGAGTAGTCTCTTCCCTGAGCTGGTGGGTATCTGTTTCTGATCTCAATAGTTCTGGTTTGCACTGGTGCCACATAGAAACTGTTCTCCCTTATCTTCTCTTTAAGCATTTGGTGGCAGTTTCTGAATTTGTTAGTAACCTCCTCCTTGAAACTCTGGATGTCCTTGGCCAGTTTTTCCACAGATGGTACCTGGGTTCGGGATGGAGCGTGGACAGTGTCCTCACATGCCCACAACTTCCTAGTCATGGTGCCTACTGTTTCCTGTCCTTCCACCCACCGAAGCACAGCCAGGAACTGTGCATGCATTTATGGTCCAAACCATGCAAGTTTAATACACATCTCAGATGTGCACCTAACATTGTCAGGGTTCCTGGAGTCTGGCCCATTGTTGGAGAAAAGTATTTAAAGGATAGCTAGCTCTCTGAGCTGTTGGATCCCCTGTTCCATGATGTTCCTGGGGCCTTGCTGCATCTGCAAATAGTCTTTGAAGAGATATCTCTCCCTCACACTCCCTAGGAGGCAATTCCAGTGGCTGTGATGTTTTTGTATTGTTACAAACCCCTGGTCAATAACTGCATCTCGGAACAGGGATCCTAGGTGTCTCGCTCCAGTGCAGTCCAGGAGGGTGCCGTCACCAGAGGTGTCCCAATTGCGGAGTAGCCAGTCCAATATGGTCTTCTCTGGTCACTGAGTGAGGCCTTTCCATAGATTCCACAGCACATCTAAGGACAGAGACTTGGTGATGATTTCAGGCACCAATTCCTCTACTGATTGTGAAGGCCCTGGTTCCCCATTCTCACCAAGAAGGGGTACCGACTTGGTTTTATTCTTTCTCTTTTGCATGAGGGCAACTGCTGCTGGCTGTGGTTGCGCTTCTGGTTTGACTGGGAGCTGGGTGATTGTAATGT
The DNA here is from genome assembly GCA_013396975.1 of Bucco capensis. Classification (NCBI taxonomy): domain Eukaryota; kingdom Metazoa; phylum Chordata; class Aves; order Piciformes; family Bucconidae; genus Bucco; species Bucco capensis. The sequence goes on along the minus strand of VWZO01009229.1, from coordinate 31,804 downwards.
CCATTGTTTTTTCTGCTGCACTATTTCCCTCCCCACTGACTGTAGGTGGCACTGTGCAGTTAAGACCATGGTGTGGTAAGCATCGGCCAGGGTCCAGCACATGGCACTCAGTTGGCCCTCTCTGGATCTGATAGAGCAGTTTTCCCTTAGTGTCTTGGTTTAATAACACAATCACAGAACATTCATGGCTGGAAATGACCTCTCAGATTACCAAGTCCAACCAAAAAGAATTAAAAAGTCCAACCTGGGAAGGCTGTTCCAGTGCCTCATCACTCTTTCTCTAAAGAATTTCTTCCTAATATCCAATCAAACCCCACCCTGTCACAAGTTCAAACCATTCCCTCTGGTTCTGTCATTAGTTATGAAGGAGAAGAGGCCCTCTCTACAACCTCCTTTCAGGTAGTTGTAGAGGGCAATGAGGTTCCCCCTCAGCCTCCTCTTGTCCAAACTAAACATGCCCAGCTCCCTCAGCCTCTCCTCTCACAAGCTTGGTAGCTCTCCTCTGGACATGCTCCAACATCTCAATGTCCTTCCTATAATGAGGGGCCCAGAACTAAACACAGTACTCCAGATGAGGCCTCACAAGTGCCAAGTACAAGGGCATGATAACCTCCCTTCTCCTGCTCACCACACTATTCCTAATACAAGCCAGGATCCTGTTGGCCGTCTTGGCCACCTGGGCACACTGCTGGCTCAATAAGACAGTTTGGGAAAGACCCAGTTAGGGAACCTCCCCCTTCCCCCAAAAAGAAAAGAAAAATTAATAATTCACTGTGCATACCGGGGGTGAATTGTAAAGATTAACTTTAACAGAGAAAAATACAACAGTGAAAATACAGAATGAGATAAACCCTCCTGGTTCCCTCTCACACCACTGGCTGTCCCCCCTCCACAGTGAAACCTGCTCAGATACAGTCCCGTTAAGATGAGGAGGCAGATTAGTTGGTCTGGGATGGTGGGTGAAGGAACCAGGGTGGTGGATGGCAATGAGAGGATGGATGAATGAAGAGGAGACAAAGGGACAATCCGACTGCCCGACCATGCCACGGTAAAGACAAAAACCATGCAGTCGGTCCTTCTCAGAAGTGAAGAGACCCTGGGGCTTCCAGCACTGGAAATTCCTCCCCGACACTCTTTTTGTTCTTCTGCTTCCCATGCCATGACTACAAGGCTACATCGCCAGGAGATCTCTCCCGTGGCTTGGGGTGCACTGCACCTTTAATGGCTGTGGCCAGGGCTGCTCCTCTTGCCGCTCCCCACTGCTGCTGCCACCGCTAGGGATCTGAGTCTGGTCAGGGGAGAGCTTCAAAATTATTGGGGCAGAATATTCCTTTAGCACTCGGCTCATCTCTTCCCACTCTCCCATCCAACCTGAATGGTTTGTATCTGGAGCAGGCTGTTGGACAGTGTCCCCAGTCTCTGGGGCAGATCTTGGGGTAGCTTCCCAAGGAATCCTTACCCTGCTCTTAAATACCGAGTAGACTGTATAAACTAAACTCGGCACAGTCATAAGTGAGAAAATAGCATCTTTGGCAGTTAGGGGAAACCCTAAACTCCCACTGATTCCACTAATGGGCAGGGTGGAATTTTTGATAAACCCACGTATGTAACAACCTATATTATGAAATTTAGAGAACATAAATTACATATTCCAGACAAATTTCAGTGTCTCAAAGGTTATAGAATCATAGAATGGTTTGGAATGGAAGGGACCTCGGGAGGTCATCTAGTCCAACCCCCCTGCAGTGGACAGGGACATCCCCAACTACATCAGGTTGCTCAGAGCCCTGTCAGGCCCCAGGGATGGGACCTCAACCACCTCCCTGGGCAACCTGTTCCAGTATTCCACCACCATCATGGTGAGGAACTTCTTTCTAATAACAAGTCTAAATCTACTCTTCTCCAATTGAAAACCATTGTCCCTTGTACTTTCACTACAGGCCTTGGCAAACAGGGTCTCTCCAGCCTTCTTGTAAGTTCCTTTTAGGTACAGGAAGGTCACTAGTAGGTCCCCCCAAAGCCTTCTCTTCTCCAGGCTGAACAATCCCACCTCCCCTCAGCCTGTCTTCATAGGAGAGGTGTTCCAGCCCCCTGATGGGTCTAATGGCCCTCCTCTGGACCTGCTCCATCAGGTCTATGTCCTTTCTGTATTGAGGGCTCCAGAGATGGACACAGATGAGGTCTCACTAGAGCGGAATAAAGTGTCAGAATTACCTCTCTCGAACTGCTGGTCACACTTCTTTTGATGCAGCCCAGGATGCCATTGGCCTTCTGGGATGCCACCGTGCACTGTTTGCTCACTTCCAGTTTCTCATCCATCAGCACCCCCAAGTCTTTTTCTGCAGGGCTGCTCTCCATCATCTCATCCCCCAGCCTGTATTGATAGTGGGGATTGTTCTGACCCAGGCACAGGACCCTGCACTTGGTCTTGTTGAACCTCATGATGTTCACCTGCGCACACCTCTCCTGCTTGTCCAGGTCCTTCTGGATGACATCCCACCCCTCCAACTTATCAACAGCATCCCATAGCTTGGTGTCATCTGCAAACTTGCTGATGGTGCACTCAATGCTGCTGTCGATATCATTTATAAAAATGTTAAACAGTACAGGCCCCAGTACTGTACGGAGCCCTGAGGGACACCACTTGACACTGATCTCCAGCTGGACTTCTAGCCGTTGACCACTACCCTCTGGATGCAACCATCCAGCCAGTTCCTTATCCACTGAACAGTCCAGCTATCAAATCCATAGCTCTCTAACTTGGCCAGTAGAATGTTGTGGGAGACTGTGTCAAAGGCCTTGCAGAAGTCCAGATAGATCACATCCACAGGTTGTCCCTTTTCCACTGAGCTAGTCACACTATCATAGAAAGTCACTAAGTTTGTCAGACAGGATCTGCCTTTAGTGAAGCCACACTGACTGTGTCTGATCACCTCTCTATCTTCTATGTGCCTTATCAGATCTTCCAGGAGAATCTGTTCCATGATTTTCCCAGGCACAGAGGTGAGGCTATCAGGTCGGTAGCTTCCAGGGTCCTCCTTTACACCCTTTTTGAAAATGGGTGTAACATGCCCCTTCTTCCAATCACTAGGGACTTCACCTGACTGCCAGGACTTCTCAAATATTATTGAAAGTGGTTTGGCGACTGCATCAGCCAATTCTTTTAGGACTCTGTGATGCATCTCATCAGGTCCCACAGACTTATGTATGTTCAGGTTCCTCAGGAGGTCATGAACCTGATTTTCACATACAGTGGGAGGGACTTTGCTGCCCTGGTCCCCATCTTGTGGTTTTTTAACCTGAGAGGTGTTAGGAGAGAGGTTGCCAGCGAACATGGAAAAAAAAACGTTGTTGAGATATTCCCCATCATATTATTTCAATACATCTAAAGGATTATTAATAGGGCAGGCTGCTTTATATGATATGAGCTGGATTAAGTGTTGACATCACGGGGGTCAGAAGAGAAGGAACATACCTTTCAATTGCCACTGATAACTCGAAAAAACATTTTTGCTTGCCTTGAGTTGGTGGAAACCTCATCTAAGGCCTTGGAAAGTACTGCAGTTCTGTATCAGTGAATGATAGTAGAAGTTCCTCTAGAAATACCATATCAATGATCCTTACTCCAGTGATAAACAAAAATTTAGAAAACACAATCATTAATTGTATCTCTTCCCCTGAGAAAGTATTATTTTTATTAACACACACACTGTCCTAATAGTTACTTCTGTCATCCATACATCTCTAGACATTGCCAATAAATATGCTAGTTAAAGGTCCTCATCTTCTTTTTCTCCATCCTCCAGTATATCCAAAGAAGGTAAGTGAAACTATCCTGAAATAGGACTATCACTGGAACTATCCATAACTTTGATATTGTTATGAGTTCAGAGTCCCTTAATAAAGTTATATTGTTTATTTCGAAGGAGATCCTGCAGTATGTGGGGGTTTAGAATCACTTAGAATACTTTTTTGAATTAGTACAAAGACTTGCACAGGTCTGATGCCAAGTTCTAATTAAATGGTGCAAATGAGGAAAAGGATATGAAAAAAAAAAGGAAAAGGATTTGATCTGTTTGATCTGCTATGTCCAAAATTACACTGGGCAAACCTTATTAAACAATGAATATATTCTCATATACCTTTAAGATGGTAAACTAAGCACTGATTAGTTCTGAAACAGAAATAATGGGATTTTTGGTATCTCATCCTTATAATGGTCATGGTCACAATCAACAAGTCAAGGACAGGCATACTGTGCATGCAGCTTTGAATTGTATATTTAAATAAATTTATATATAAAGTATTTGCCATGCCACTTTGTTGACATTTAGCATGACTTTGTTTTTCTCTATATTGTCTAACCAAATCCTTTCTTCACTGATTTTGCCTTTGGTAATTCAAAGCTAATTCATTATATGATAGATATTTGTTATAGGGTATGTAAATTACCAGAGGTATCCGTCTTTTCCCCCTTCACCTCCCCGACTGTTAATGTGTTTGTTTGTAAACCCTCGGTGGGGGTAGCCCTTTCACCAGCTGGGCCACGTGGGTAGGAGAGGAGCCAAGCCGGCTGCAGCGGGTCACCATGGCGACCTGCATCCCTGCCCAGCAGTGCACACCTGTCATGGAGCCGCACAGAGGCGCACGGGCTGTAGTGGCAGCAGGGAGCAGCCCCCGTCAAGTGCAGTGGCAGGGGACCACTGCCGGAAATGGTGCACACCCCACCAGGTTCTGGGCAGCAGCAGACCCCGGAGAGGCAAACAGCAAGCAGTGGCAAACCCCGAAGAAGCGACAGCCTGCGGCAGCCCACACCTGCCAGTCCCCCCCAGAGCAGTGAACAGCAACAGCCTGCTCCCATGAACCCAGGAGCTGATGCAAATGGTGGTAGAAGAACAAGCAACGTAGCTACGAGGCAGAGGCACAGATGGCATGCCAGGAGGGAGGGACTTCCGCAGCGGGGACTGCCAGGAGCCCCTGGTGCTTCTCGGAGGAAGAAAGAGACAGCAAGGGGAAGAAAGCGTACTCTCCTCCATCTTGCGGCAGCAAGACCATCTCTCCATCTCCTATCCATTCCTCCACCCACCATCACTATCCACCACCCGGGTTTCCTCCACTCTTCATCTCATCTGCCACCTCATCTTAGTCGGACTGCACCCTAGCAGGTTTTACTGTGAGTGGGGGAGGGTGGCCAGTGGCGTGAGGGGAGAACCACGAGGGTTTGTATAATCCTGTATTTTCATTGTTATATATTTTTCTGTGTTAAAAAGTTATTCTTTATAATTCACCCTCAGTGTGCAGCGGTTTCTTTCCTTTTTGGGGAAGGGGGAGGTTCTTAAAGTGGCCGTTTCCCAAATCTGTCCTTTCAAACTAGAACAATATTCAATTTCCACATAATAATAATTTGAAGTCATTTATTTGTCTTTCTAGGAATGCTAGAAGCTTTTCATCTATGGTTACATAATGGAAGTTTTTCAACTCTATACCACTCACATGTGAAAGTTTATAATGCAAGGGAAAAAATGTCTGCTGTATTTTTTATTCAGGTACTAAAGAATATGTCTCCCACTATGAAAGTTGTGGTCATCCTCTTACCTTGTCATCCTTCTAGGTCAGGAATGTGGGTTTAAAAAGTAACTCTATGGAGAACAAAAAAGCTTCACTTGTTCCCTGTTTAAGATGGAAGGTAAACTGTTGCCTTGCATATACATCAAAAGGTTAGCCCTAACTTGCCCTTTTTTCATCTCTGTTCACATATAAGTTCAAAAATTGCAAAAATAAGATTATTTAATGGCAGAAAGAAAATCCAAACTAGGTAAAGTGTTAAGCTGCCAAGGTGAGTTTAACTTAAAATTGTGTTAAAAATAAATGAGATCTGGAAATAGTTTCTATTTCTTCTTTGTGTTCTACTGTCTTCTATAGAACAGAGCTATCTTTTCAACTAAGCTCTTACAGAAGTCCTTCTACTGAGAAGAAAATTTTATGACATTTTGTATGAGAATTTACAGGACTTACTTTCTTATAGAAATCAATTTTAAAGAAAAATAAAAATTTACTGTCTTCATAATATTGTAATAACAGGTTCCAGATGACTGGAGACTTGCCAACGAGACACCTATCTACAAGAAGAGTCTGGGGAACTACAGGCCGGTCAGCCTGATCGCAGTACGAGGGAAGATTATGGAGCAGATCATTTTGAGGGTGATCACATGGAAAGTCAAGGACAACCAAGGGATCAGGCCCAGTCAGCATGGGTTCATGACAGACAGGTCCTGCATGATTAACTGTGGGAGACAGCCTTGGGACACTACAGTTCAAGTTTTAGGTTTTGCAGTTATTGTACAGTTTCTTGTTGCACTGGTTCACTTTTGGTTTTGTTATCCCCCCCACGCAGCAGCTACATGGCTTTCCCTGGGCAGCGCCATGTTGTCCAGCTCACTAAGCCAGCCCTGCCTCTGTCCTAACCCTATTGGTTATCCCACCTGTCTTTTCCCATTCCCTGGTTTACTACTGGGTCTTGATCCCCCAGTTTCCCCCATCGTCTAGCCGGGCCATTTCCGTTCCACACAGAAGCCTTAAAAATCCCCACTGGATTTGAATAAAGACTTTTCACCCTCAGACCCTTGGAGTGCGCATCTCTCTGGGAGACTTAGAGTGGGGAGCCGGTTCCCCCGGTCACCCCCTGTCAATTAACTTGATCTTCTGTGATGAGGTGACCTGCCTCATGGACAAAGGGAAGGCTGTAAATGTTATTTACTTGGATTTTAAGAAGGCCTTTGACACTGTCTCCTACTGCATTCTCCTGGAGAAGCTGGTAGCTCATGGCTTGGGCAGGTGTACTCTTCACTGGGTAAGGAACTGGCTAAAGGGGTTAGCTTATATAGTATGGAGTTCAATCCAGTTGGCAGCTGATCACGAGTGGTTATGGACTGACTGCAGCCTTTCATTGTTATGTAGTGCTCATGGGCAGAAAATAGAGGACTTGAGGATAAAGGAGTGAAAGTGAGCCTGGGAAGAAGGGTGGACACACGGAGGGAAGGCGTTTTAGGTTTTTTGTCTTTGTTTCTCACCATCCTACTCTATTTCAAGGGACAATAAGTGAAAATAATTTTCCCAAATCAAGTCTGGTTTGCCTGTGACAGTGAAGGATGAATGATCTCCCTGTCTTGGTCTTGAATCACGAGCTTTTCTGTCTTACTTTCTCCTCCTGTCCTGTTGAAGAGGGGGAGTGAAGAAGAGGCTGGGTAGGGATCTGGTAAGTGGACAATATCAACCAACTGCAGAGACAAACTTAGGTAGCTCTTGATTATGAAATCTGAGAATAAAATAGGCCTGAATATCCTGTTACATGTTTGGCGGATATATGCCAAGATAGATTTCAGCACTCCAAGAAAAGTAAAACACAGGAAAATTGAGAATTGTGATGAAGCTCCTCCTGCCAAAGACAGCAGAAGCCCAGTAAATAAAATAATAAAATTAAAGATCCAATTTGCTTCTTCTACCTGGATGCTATTCAGATGCTTTCCTTTCATTCTCGTCTACGTAATCTCACTTGTTTATGTTCTATCACACTAGTGAAAACTGCAATCTGATCTGAGCACAATACCCTCTTTGCATAATCTATTGTTGATATTCTCCTTAAATCAATTTGCAAAGTATGTTATTTAGTTGCCTGTATTCCTCCAATCAGCAGATTTTTTCTTTTTTTGACAAGAGCTCATTACTCATATGCAGAATGGTATAAAGGCATCTATCCTGTGTAAATATGTATTTTTTCAATGTAGTGGTGAAAACAGGAAGACAGGTACCTTAACTCCTTATGTCCAAGGATCACTTCAATTTAAGCAATTTCTCAGCACCTAACTTGCAGAATGCAACATTGCTATAATAAATTACCTGAAATTCTCAAAAATGTAACCTTTAGAGATTGCTAATTGATTCTAACTAGGATAAATACATAATATTAATCATACATGATTCAAATACTTTGACTGTTCTTCCCTATGCAAAATAATGGTGCATTAATTAAAGGATTTTGTTATTTTCCTCTTTTTTGGCTTAACTGAAATAATTTCTTATCATGGATTCTCTCTAATGTCATGATTCTTACTGTAATTTAACCCTAATGCAAACATGTTAGCTTATTCCTTTCATCAACTGAAAATGTTATCACTGAAATAAACATTTTTTTTACCATTAGCTCATTTACAGCATTTGATCTTGGTTTTTCTTTTCAACACAAAAATCCAAAGGAATGATTCATCTCTTAATGGCTCTTCAACAGCAGGGGGAAATTTCATCATGTTTGGAACTCCACAGAGTTCTTTATTTATCATTCAGAATAGGGTAACTGAGCTGTATTACGTTACAGAACGGATTTTAGAAAGATTGAATGATTTCTGATTGTATTCCTGGGTCCAAGAAGAAAATTTTAAGAGTATACAACAATACAAAAACCCCCATCCAACTCTGATTACTAGCATCTTTTATCAATGGCAGTTTGGGCTTCTATGGAAGAGGCAAGAGTTTATGTCTCTTCACTAGCACTTTATGACATTTGTCTTGCAGTTGTATTCATTCTGTGTGTCACAGAGATATTTCAGTGGTCAAAAACCATTCCAATATCAGACTGAAACATGTAACATTATATTTAGGTGCATATCAGCCTGATATAGAAAGGGTCATGACCACATTAATGAGTCTGAACAAGTGGTACAGACTTTTTTTCTAAAAAATCTGTTTCTGATTCTGAGTGCAGTAATGATGGTTTTCTGGACAGGTTCCATGGAAATCCACAAATGGAAATATACACTGGTTTTCTTTCTAAACAAGATATTTACATAGCTATTAATTATTCTTAACTGGCATCTTCCGGCATTGTTACATGACTATTTTTTATTACTATGCATTTTTTCCTTGTCTCATTAGCATAAGGACATGATCTTTTGTGTATGCAAACACACAAAACAGTAGTAAAGTGAAATCTGAAAACTCAACCTTAGATTATTTCTAATTTGCACTCACAGCTGCAGTTCACCATCTATCACACAAGCTAGCGGATTCAAACCCACAGAAGTTGCACTTTATGTTTATTCATTTGTATCTTGACTTAGAAATAAAGTTGGGCATGTACAGCCCTGACCTTAGAAATTTTTGGCAAGATACTATTTTTTGATATCTTGTATTTGAATGGCTTAATTACTTCTTCCAGGTAATTTCTACTTATTTCATGCAGACTTATAGTAAAAATTGTGTCTTTATCAGCTTTCTATTTACTTGTATTTTATTTTGTCTTTGAATAGCAGTATTTTCATCCAGCTGCAACCAGTATTTTCATAGTGTCCTGGTTTGGGCTGGAGCAGAATTAATTCTGCTAAGATGGTATTGCTTCTAGCCAGGGTTCCTTTAAAAGTGACTGTATTCCTCTGAAAGCTGGCAGTATGTTTTCAAAACACGTTATCATCTTCTAATAGCTGAAGCCTGAATATTTGGGTTACAGCCTGAGAATTGGAATGTAAACTTTTCTGTGGCTGTGCTGAGAAGTCAGGGGTGTGCAGGGTGAGAGCATACACCTATAGGAAGGAGACAGGCAAGGCAGGTGACCCCAAACTGACCAACTGAGTATTCCATTTCATACATGTTATGCTCGGTATAAATTTAGGGAGGCCGTCCCCCCTTCTCTCTCTCTCTTCTTCGCCTCTCTTGCAGCCCTGCTTGGCACCCCAGCTTTGCTGCTTCCGCGCTTCTGAGTCCAGGCCTCCAGGGTCCAGCTTCCTCCCTTTCTTTCCCACCCCCTGGGGGAGTTCGGCTGCAGTAATATAGCAACCGGGAGGGAAGGTGGGAGGTTTGGATCTTGGTGCTGGCTCTGTATCTTTGCTTGTATATATTTGCCTGCTGCTGTTTTTTTCTATTAAAATAGTTAAACTTACTCAGCCTTTTCCAATCCACAAGTCTCGTTATTTCATCCAAACCATAACACATAGTATCCTATAATTTTGGATTCTTGACGTCATTCAATTTTAGTATGTTGAGCAATAATATCTGAATCCATTCTGAAGAGTTCAGGAATAATACTTAAAATTAGCCAACTGAGAAAGTCCAATCTCTTTCTTTCTTTACATTCTTAGGTAATGCAACTACTCATAACTTCATGACTCATAACAGCTATATCAAATCTCTAGGAGTGAAACTCAAAAGACTCCCTTCAATCAGCAAAGTAAAACCACAAACTGTGTTCCTAATTTTCTCAAATTTTAGTTCATACTGTATTTTCATGCTTTGCTGATATAGACACATCAGAAAAATACTGTCCAGTATTTCAGATCCTCTGCATAATTAACTCATATTCCTTTCTTATATGTACGGGTTTACATATGGCCCTTTGACTGCAAGAGTCTTATCTCTTAGAACAATTTAATTCCAGGTGCATGTCTCAGATAAGCTAAACCATTCAACAGTATCACCTCACTTTGTGTGCAGTGCTTTGTAACATATTAAAATACTTTCACCTTGCATATGCTTTAGTCTCCACTTTATGTGTCACTAAATTCCATTCCTTCTTTAACTCTGGCTTTTAATTTCAACATTTCGCCTTCTCTATCCTCTCTTCTGATTTCCAAAGCATACACATCTATCTTCATTGTTATTGCACTGAAATAAAATGGGCAAAGTGATCCTGACAAAGAGCTGTGATCTAAATATTGATTTCTACTCACTTTATAGTATTAACTTCCATGGTCACCAACACATAAAGAATTTTAGACTCCCAGACCCCTAGTATACAGCTCATTTTCTATTAAAATAGCTGACATAGGATGAACACATAGCATAGAGGTTATGTGGAGAGGCACACTCACTCAGTAGTGTTCAGAACTCTGATTTCCTATAACCATGTATCATTAAATGTTACTATTAATTTACTTACAAATAAGAAAGGCACATAACTGTAATAACTCAATTTCTTGGGAATAAAAAGCAGATTTCTGTAGTATTTTCTTTTCCTCACTCACTGCCTGGAGAGACAACACGATGAATCTGAATGCTACGTAGAGTTTTCCCTGTCTGATTACAAACTTCTACTTCTGCTGATGTCCTAACTTTGCCTCGGAAGAAAAGAAAAAATGCTCCAGGAACTAATCTATTGATTCATTTCTAGTGAAATACCATCTTTGGTTTTCTTGACTTTGCCTGTCTCATATTTTATAATGGTCTGCCTATATTGTTTAACCATTTAATTTGCTAACAGCACAGAAATGAGAAGTATCCTTACTGCAGTTGACATTTATATTTGTATAAAAGGTCTTAAACTGATAAAGCTGCTTAACACACATAACCTGAGACAAAGGAACTGAGGCCTGAAGGAGCCAGCATGGCACCTGCGAACACACCTTGGATGGGGATGCAGCAGAGATCCTTTCAGATGTAGCTTGGCCTCTACTGTGGGTAGCATCTCAGTGTCTGGGGCTTGTTCTTGTTTTGACCCTGAGTCAGCATCCAGCTCAAGTACAAAAGCAGCATTATGTCTGCATAACGTCAGAGTTGCTGAGCTGGCTCCATGACTGCTGGAGCTGCCCACCATCAGGGAAGCCTTCCCATTGGGATCAGGACACCACTCAGTAAGACTTCTGCAGATTGGGTGTTCTCACCTCTCTTTTGGTGAGTGTATTATTTATGGATATCCAGACAGGGAGGTTTCCCCCATTTTTTGTGTGTGAGCACATGTGTAATTTGTCTTGTCTAGTGTCTGTATGTAGTATTGATTGTAGAAAGAATTGATTGTGCAGCAGTCAATCTCCAACTGACACCTGGACTTATTGACTTTGTTGAATAAACCCCCTTTTTGGTTAAGCAACTGCTATCCATTTTGTGGGAGCCTCTGCGACACAATGAATTGCAGTTTTGCCTCATTACAGGTGTTTCTTGCTACAGAAGAGAATAATCATAGAGGTTGTCAAAAGTATTTAGGTCTAATATAGGGAGAAAAATAATAATAATAATGACATTTACATATGTATATAAATAATTCCTGTTCAGGAAATTATTTAAATCTTTTCTTACATAATTTCTGAGTTGAAGCTTATTATACAGGTAAGTATTGACAGTTTGACTGTTTTGTTGTACCTCATAATAAAAAATTCTTTTCATGTTTTTGTTTTTAATTGAGATTGATAATTTGAGAATATTAAGACAAAACATTCAAGTCTAAGTTTCAGAAAAACAAATGAGTGATATAAATATGATGAAGGAAATAAAATGAAGTTTTAAAGATCTGCAATTTCTGCCACCTGTAGTTTTCTACTTCTGTTTCACATGTATAACAAGACCTAGGCAAAGAACTGATATTACTTAAACTTGTTGTCAAAGAGAAGTTATATTCCATTGGGAAACTATTCAACTTTTCATGGAATTAAACAGTATTTGTAATAAATATCTGTATTTATAATAAATGTCTCCAGTTATACACTCCTTGTATAATCATACTCCAAAATTCTCTCGAAGCATGTCCCAAATAATAAATTTTCTGCTGGAAACACTAGTGAATTAAATCCGAGGCTGCAAACAGAAATTACATTAATCCATCTTAGAGTTTACAGTAATGTATATTTCCTAACCTCCTCATTTATATTGTTACGAATGTCTCATTAATCTGTTATGCTCTGAACTTTTGTTCTTTATACTGCGTAAAAGCAGCGTAGTAGATAAACTATATACATTGTATCAAAAAGAAGGAGCAAATTATAGTTTTGACACTTAATAAGTGATTTCCACATTTTCCTTCTATGTATGTCTACTGCAAGTTATCACTTAAGCACTAACACTTCCATTAAAATTTCAAATGAGCTTTCTCTCTGTATAGAAGTTGTGGAAATGAAACAAATCATCTGTTACTTCATTCAGAGTGGATGCATTAAAGTGCTGTCCCCTCTCTTATACTGGTATTTTAAATTCTGGAAGAAGCAACTTCTCTATCATGCTTGCATTCTCGCTAACACCGTGTTCAGGGAGTGGCTGTAAACAGTAAAATAATACGTACTTACAGAGATTTATCTGCATAATAACAAGAATTATAAGAGATCTTGCGTACAAAACTACTAGCAAATTTATTAGACTTTGAACTACATTTTTTTTATAATTTCATCTATTAGCAAATGTTAAAATAACATGATGTGGCTGGGAGGCTATTATGCCACAACTGGCTGCCTTGAAGTCTTCACTGTTTATGTGAAATGGTGCCGGCCCATTTCAGATACAAGACGTGCACTAGCTCCAAATGGGTCTGGCAGTGACTTATGTTCATGTGAAGACACTGCTAAAGGCATGAAGTTTGGAGAAGACTACTAAGGGAATGAATATATTACAATGCTGGGATAACATATCTGATTCTGTTGCACCACAAAACTGGGACTGGAGAAAGGGAAACATGGAGAAAGGGTAACATCACACCCATTTTTAAAAAGGGTAAAAAAGATGACCCAGGGAACTACAGACCAGTGAGCCTCACCTCTATGCCTGGGAAGGTCATGGAGCGAATAGTAATAGAGGGGATGTTAAGGCACATACAAGATAAAGAGGTGATCCTACATAGTCAACACGGATTCACTAAGGGCAAATCGTGCCTAACCAATCTGGTGGCCTTCTATGATGGAGTGATTGCAAAAGTTGATGAGGGGAGACCGACCGATGTCGTCTACTTGGACTTTTGTAAGGCCTTTGATACGGTTCCTCACGACATCCTCATCTCCAAACTGGAGAGATGTGGATTTGATGAGTGGACTGTTCGATGGATAAAAATATGGCTGGAAGGATGCTATCAGAGAGTTGTGGTCAATGGCTCTTTGTCCAGGTGGAGAGCAGTAACGAGTGGGGTCCCTCAGGGCTCTGTCTTGGGACCTGTGCTCTTCAATATCTTCATTAACGACGGAGACACNGCAGTTTTCCAGTACCTAAATGGGGATTATAAAACAAAAAGGGAGAGACTTTTTAAGCGGTTAGATTGTGATAGGACAAGGGGGAATGGTTATAAGCTGAAGGAGGGGAAAATTAGATTAGTGATTATGAGGAAGTTTTTTACATGGAGAGTGGTTAGGCACTGGAACAGGTTGCCCAGAGAGGTTGTGGATGCCCCATCCCTGGCAGTGTTCAAGGCCAGGCTGGATGCGGCCCTGGGTGACCTGGTCTAGTGATTGGCACCCCTGCTCAGTGCGGGGAGGTTGGAACTAGCTGATCTTTAGGGTCCCTTCCAACCTGGCCATTCTATGATTCTATGAAAATCTAATCTTAGCAAATATATCATCCGGTCTTCAAATTTCATTTGAATTCTTTTCTGACAAACTGGTCTTCACTCTTTCATCGTTTCCTAGCCTTTGTTAAAATCTCTTTGGAAGTTCTCATTAGAAAATTCCAGATGTGCTATGACATGAAAGATGAAGAAATTGCTGTACTCTGTCCTGGGATATACAAGCAAAATAGAACTCTGCTGGTACATGCTTTGGCTAGTACTCCACCATGACTTAGACTACCAAACTGTGAACATGGGAATACACAGCCTTATTTAGTCAAGCTCTGAACATCTCTAAGGTGGAAATACTAGAACCTCTGACTGGGTTCTTTTGGATATTCCACACACAAAGGATGTCATGTTTAATATCAGATTTTCTTAGTTGGAGATGGTTGACATTAAATGGGGTTTCTGAATTTGCTAAGTGATATCAAATATAGTGAAAACGCAGTACAAATGCAAGTTAGACTTAGCAAAACATAGCAACTGATCAACCTGAAATACATTTCAATTCCAATGTAACTCCCATTACTCATTGCTAAAATACACTGTAAGTACCTAATTGCTGGGAAAGTCTATATGGGTTGAAGCCAGCTCAAGCCTGTTCCTGCCTTCAAAATTTCGGTTGTCTAGTTTTTATACTTCGTGGCGGGATGAGGCATATATTTTCTTGCCCCTGTGCTGATCTAACTGACTCAGGGGGACATTTACACCATCAGATGATCCATTCATTTGTTGAAAACTATCTGGAAAAAAAAAGGCCACCCTCTGTTCGGGTTTCTTTTGCACTGAGATAAAGTCAGCTTCTTTTCATTATTCTCTGCCTACCTCCATTGAACATTCTTCCATTGTAGGCATTTATACAGTGACTCACATTACAACCCTAGGGGTTTAGTCAGTCACGGAAATCTGTTCCAGTGCTAAATCAGCCTGGTGGAAAGTGTATGTCTATTTTTCTTCCCTTACACTCAACAAGTTGAAAAGGTTTAACTCAGTCAAAGACTAAGAGTCTCAGAAAAGAGACTGATAAAGGATAAAATACTGATGAATGCCTTAATCGTCAAGACTTGTAATGATATATTCCCTCCTTAATGAGTCTAGACAAGACTTTTTTTTCTTTTTTCTTAGAAGTGTAATTGGTAACATTCATTCACAATACTTAAAATTTCTGAAAAATGTACAGTCATAGAAGAAATAACAGTGAATATGAGTAATTTATAGACAAGGATAAAGAAACACAAGTTATTAACTCCTTAATCAAAATAGTGCTAGGCAACAGTTCACAAAGCTACCACAGCTCTTGAGAAACAAGCCAGGTCTTCTACACAAACTGAAAACAAAGAAGAAATTGCAGAAAAGAAAATGGCTGGTTAGTCATCGTTATATCTTACCTTACATGTGAAACTAGAAATTTAACACTATCCTCTGCAATCCTTGTTTGAGATTAGTTTGATGCCTGCCTCCATCTGGCAAATCCTGAATTTTTTGTAACCTCTGATCTGTTACTGTCCATAACAATATGGCTAAGGGAAGTTCCCTTGTTCTATTTGTTCCTTATCATTTTGTAGCCTTGTCATGTGATGTTTTGTATTTTAATTTATTTTTGTTTTAGTCTTTTACCTGTCATCAATATGAATGATCTCAGAAATTATCTCAGAAATCACTGAAACTATTTGCAGTATGCAAAACTAATCATATGCTTACATTCTGTAAGACAGTGTACTTTTATGAGCTGAAGCTTGTATCAGATACAGAAAAAACTTACATGAAAGACAGCTATGAATATATGGTGACCCAATATTCAAATAATAGTTTGATATGTTGGTTCCATAAAATAAATTTGTCCAGTTCAAAGTTTGAGGAAACAACGAAAAATACTTTTAAAAATCTAAGAGACTGAATTGCCTTTGATACAATTTCTTTAAAATCCTTTGTTCTTGATTTGAACATGAAAGTACATAAACTACAGCTGTTGAAAGAGTGATTCAGGATACACACAAATCAGGCAGCTATTAGGGCATCTGAAATTTTCTTATTCTACTTCACATGATCTGGCAACAATAAGGGAATTATTTCCTAGATTTTCTTCTTATAGGTTATACATAATTTTTGTTTGAAAAAAGGCGAGGTTTTCTCCATATTCCCATCAAGCTAGGACAGGAAATAAAAGCTCCATTTAAACTCCTGAATAATATTTCAAATGTACTATCTTCCTAACCTTAAAATACAGTCCTGGTTTCGTACTCTAGGTGTTCCATCATGAAATGTAACAGATACAGAGACATATTTTGAAATAATCTTTGAGAGATAGGTACATATATCCTACTAAATTTTCAGCATTTCTGACTCTGAAAATCTCACAACACTAATTAGTTGTCAACTTTATTAAAAAGTATTTTTACAGGGGGTGAGGGGAGATCATGGGGTTTTTTGTTGTTTGTTTGTTTGTTTTTCTTAGCAACCATTTTAAAAATTACATGGCATAAATGATTGACAAATTGACAATACTCCATGGTGTAAAGTCTGATTTACAAACAACTATTCATTCTTATCAACAGCTGGATTCATGAGAAATCTGTGAAGTAAGTGATAGTCTTTATTTATTTATTTTATGGGAATTTTTTTAGGAGTTTGCCTGGTATTAAACAATTTGGGCTCTGGAATAGGCTGCCCAGGGAGGTGGTGGAGTCACCATCCCTGGAGGTGTTTAAAAAAAGATTGGATGTGGCAATGAGTGGCATGGTTTAGATGTTGGGTGTATAGGGTCATAGGCTGGACTTGATGATCCTGGGGGTCTTTTCCAGTCTTCGTGATTCTCTGATTCTGTGATTCTGTAATCCAATCACTTTAAAAAACCCAAAAGGTAAAACCTTATCTGGGTGTTAGAAATGTGTTAACTCCATACAAATCAGGTTTCTGCAAAAGCACAGTCATTCAACCTCACTACATACAAGAGTGATGTGGAGCCAATCTGCATCTGTCTTAAGATGCAGATTGACACACTCATCTCTCAGCTGGCTAACTGCATGCCATGTCTTATTCTCACAATCTAATTGCTTGTGCAGAGTCTCCTATGTAAAAACATTCACTGAATAGTTTCTTTGCCTCAAATTACACCAATTTTGACAAAATCACTATAACATCTTGCTCTGCTGTTTCTCCAACAAATTCCCATTGAGTATGTTCTTATTTGTCAGGGGTGTTTTGGAGTTTGAAATATGGCTCCGATAGTCAGCTGTTTTCTAAAATTTCTGTTTCACTCACTGAAAGGAAAAGAAAATAACAGAAAGATTAAACAAAAACTACTCAATAGAAAGAATCTAATAGAGCATTAAGAGTTAGTTTCCTATTGTTAAATCTGGACAAATAATTTTTAGTTGAACTATGTCATGACAGTAGCCTTGAACTGTAAGAGAATCCTTTGGGATCTGGATTGTCCATGCTCTGTAAAATGCTTTTCTATCCAAATGAAGTACTTGAAAGGTTCAAAGTTAAGCTTATTTTCAGTTACTCTGCATGTTATCATGAATAATCAGAGCCATTAACAGAGGCAATAGCCATTCCATCTGTACAAGTTCATGGTAATATCAAATCAGTAGCAAAGTCTACGTTTAGTTTATACAGTTCTTACATGAGTGGATTTTATAGTTTTCTTCCCTGTATGAAACATGTACCAGAAAAGGTCTATTACTGGCCCTAGAACTTTGGATCTTCAGCTGAAGTGGTAGGAGCTCACACAAGGCAAAGCTCCCAGCCGAATTAGTACTGTATAAACTGATCTGACAGCTATGACACAGATCTGAATCAAATGGAACATACCATGAGGTGATCTCTAAAGTAGTCCTTAATTATTTCTAGTGCCACTTATTAGGACTGCCTCACAGGAGTTGTAATTAGACATTAAGTTTCTAGGTTTTCATCTTTAATATTTCACATCAGTTTTCTGGATTTTTGAGATATGTAACCATTCCATCTTAGCCATTTTTTTGAGAATAGAACCAGAAAAATTATCTTGCTTCACATATTAAATGCCTTTATTGATTTGTTTTTTCCTGAATCCCTCTATAGCCGTTAGTCCTGCAGTTCATCTGTTTGTGATCCAATACCTCCATGCGAGGTATTGGATCAGCATCAAGCTGCACAAACTTGCATTGGGTTTACCCCTAAAACTCTCAGGTTTTGAAAAAGAATGTGTAAGAAAGTACATAAGCCTGAGTTTTGGCCCTCAAAGTAAAGGATTACAATATGGAATTAGTGGTTCTCAAAGAAAAATAATCATAAGATAACATGCTAACACAGAGATGAGTTAATGCCAACAAAATATGAATCACTTCCTGACCTAGGGGATGGAGAAGAGGAATTGCGATCACCTAAAGGTAACTTGAAGCAACCTAAGACCAGCTAGCATGGTAATAATCATACCCCTAGGAGAAGACCTAACATGCTAATGTCAGACTACCTCTGTATAATGTCCTAGCCACTAATCAGAGTATGCAGAGAAGGGCATAATTTAAAAGACCAAAAGATAGCAAGTGAACAAGGATTGCATTGATGCCATATCCCCAAGAAGGTAGATACTCAGCAAGATATTAGTGGAGAAAATAGAGCTACCTTTATTTGGAAGCTTCCACACCATCCAGATTCTGTACGTACACATGCACAGTCCCAAGGGATTACACCTTTTTATATGTTTTATTAGTAATCAGCATATAGATATCTATAGCCAACCCTGACACTAAGTCTTCCAATAGCCCACCCCCGGTGGGCTTCAGCTCTGCCCCTCAGAGAGAGCCCAAGTGGAGCTTGGCCCTCCTCTCATGTTTTGTCTTCAAGCTATCTGCAGGTGGCTTCTTCAAAACATCATGTCCTTGGCAAGGCATGGGAAAGTCCAAGATAGTGTCTTAAGTATGTGCCTAGTGGCTTCTAATATACAAACAATCCAGGAAGCCTCACATAATCCTAAAAGTTCTAAAAATCTACAAAATACACTTAAATCTTTAGGCTTCAGCACAATGTTTCTTTCTTGTAAACTGTATAAAATCCTGCAGCTCCTCTGAAGCTGTTGTGCTAGCTTTGTGAACTGTCACCTAGCACCCCTTTTTGTACAGAACTGCATTAAAAATTAGAAAGTGGATCTCGACTCTGTGTGTTCAGTGGCTCCTGCACACTGGTTTTGAACCTAAACACCAACTGAGGGACAACGGAGTCATGCAAGATAAGAAAAGTAAAACAAAGACAGAGATGAGGAAGTAACAGCTCAAGGATTCATGAGGAAAACTACAGCTATGAAAGAATAGACAATGGTAAGAAAAAAAAAACAACAAAAAAACCCACCAAAAATGCAAACCGAGAAACTAAAACTGTAAATCAGCAACGCTGAGCATTGTTTAGCATTTAATACTTGGTCATTCCAGGGAGCAATGCACACCAATGGCTTCTAATTGAAAACTGACTGGCCAGCAAAGTCACCTCATGAGCATATTAATGGACATGTTAACTAGGCTAAGCCCTAGTAACTCATTAGTTCTGACTATCTGCTCTGTGTGTATTAGCAATAAACAATTGCTTGTACTCTTCAGCTGTATATATGCTGTTTGCACATTATACGATTCTTTTACATAGTAAAAGTTGCCCATTCTAAAAATAACCAAAAGAGGGAAGGTTTCACTGCAGTAGATTCACGCTTTGGAACAAGCTCACAAAATTGGAAAAGCTGACATTTTTCCCATCAGACTGTCCTGGTTTGGGAGGACAAACACAGAAGGAAGCCCCTTTAGAGCCTCCCCCTTCCAAAGAGGAAAGAAATCACTGAACATGGAGACTGAGTTATAAAGAATAACTATTTAACATAAGGAAAAAATATATATATAACAGTGGAAGAATACAGGGTGTTACACACCCTCCTGGTTCCCACCCCCCTCATGCCACCGGCCACCCCCTCACTCGCAGCAAAACCTGCTAGGGTTCAGCCTGGTGAAGATGAGGTGGCAGATGAGGTGAAAAGTGAAGGAAGCCCGGATAGTGGATGGTGATGGTGAGGAGATGAAAAGGTGTTCCGGCCGCTGCACACGCTGCTGCCAAGAAGAAAAAGAATATGGAGTAGGTCCCGCCTCCTTTTTCCCAGAAGCACCACGGTTTCGCACCAGTCCTTGCTGTGAACGCTCCTCCCCTCCCGGCATGCTGTAGTCACTTCGCTGCTATGATGCCGGTTCCTTTATCATTGCTTACAGCTGCTCCCGGGTGCAAATTGTCACTGTTCACTGCTCCGGGGGAGCTTGCAGGTGTCGCAGGCTGTTGCTGCTCTGGGGCTTGCCGCTGCTTGGCGCTCGCTGGGGTTTGCCACGGCTTGCTGCACGCTGCTGCGGGGTCCGTGTTGCTGTCCGGACGCTGGTGGGGTGTGCACCTGCTTCCGGCCCAGGCTGAACCTGCTGGCGTCTCCACTCCGCTACGGCCCGCACGTCTCCACGTTGGGCGGGAACCACCCGGCGGGTCCGCACAGCCGCACACCGGGCAGGGACCACCAGGTGGTGGTGCAGGTCACCCCGCTGACTCGCCGGCTCTGCTACCACTCACCAAGTTTACAAATAAACACATTAATGGTCGGGGAGGTGAAGGGGCAAAAGATGGATACCTTGGGCAATTTTCACATATACTGTAACACAGACATATCTTCCTGTATTTTCTCACTTCTAATAAAAAGTAACTGCAGTCCTGTGCTACTATGAATCATCAAACAGCACATTGCAATGTTAACAGTTTTAAGAGGAGCTCAATATTCTTGTGCATTTCTCTACCATATTATTACAGTCTTCACTCTGTTTAAAGTTTAATTTTAAAAATAATTGTTCCTTATTAAAATCTCCCACATTATATTACTGCTGGCCATGCAGAAAATTACTTTGCTGCAGGAAACAAACCATCCAATATAATCACTTTTGTCCTATAGCTGAAAGAAAATTGGTTTAATCAAACTACAAAATCTTGGAAGGGAAGTACTTTGTTTACGCAACGGAGCTGTAAAGATAAAGGTGAGGGCTCATACACTTTTCACTAGTTTCTTGAAACTACGAAGTGATAGCCCAGGTCTCTTTGGCAAGGTTTCTTTAGCATGACTTTATTAAATGGAAAATAACTATTTACAAGTAGCAAAACTATGGAAAATGTTGAAAAAAAAAAGTGAATACAATGATCTCATTTACAACATCCATTTTTATTATTTCCATTTTTACATTTTTTCCAGGATTTAGCATGTTGTCAGTATAGATAGAGTTGGACAAATATAAACTAGGTGGGGTTTTTTGTTTGTTTTTAATATCTTTTCTCTCTGCAGAGTTGCTCAAAAGAAGAAAGAGCATGAAATGCCTCAGGGCAGACAATGAAAATTATAAACTAAATTTCTGCATTTTTAACAGTCTATCAGTCTAAGAAATTTTTGTATTGCCAGCAGTACATGCCACACAAACCAGTAATATCATTTAAATAAATTAATTATAATTAATTAATTAATTAATTATTAATACTACTATATTAAAAGACTTATTTATTTTATCCAAGAGAAACATATTGTAATAAAAAAGGAAAGGCTGAATTTTCAATGTGTGCTTAACTTATCCCACCATTATATTAAGGCTGGAATTCTACATGTCTGTATCTTTCCTCTACATCAACCTACTTCACAGGCAGGGGAAGAGTTTAGTTGGAAACAAGGAAGCCTTGGTGAGCAAAGATCCTCTACACTCTACAACAAATGCCTGATTTGGGGACATATACTAGAGCTGTGAAGTGGTTAAACAAACGAACTACCAGACAGCAGCAAAAAGGAGGTCTATTGGCACAAACCGGACCATGACATCACCACAGTGAACTGACTGATGGACATGATAAAGCTGAGACCTCATATGGACAGTCCTCTGAGTGTATTTTCTCCATCTAATTTTGGTTTATGAACCATGAGGGCAATATTGTAGGACCTCCCCCATTTAACACCTTTATCAGTGCCCTTAAAGAAGTATCATAGCTTACTCTCAAAGTTTACAGATGGCACCAAATCCAGCTGAGCCAGTCAATAATGTTGGAGTGAAGGGCTACTGTTCACATGTATCTAATCAACCTGGAGGAACAAGCCATCAGGAAATTCATTAAATTCAGCAGGGACAAATCCCAAGTGCTGCCTCTAGGCAGGAGATACCACTTCAAAGACAGGGGCTTGTCCCTGCCTGGGTGATCCTTCCCCTCTACTCAGCACTATGAGGCCACATCTGGAGTACTGTGTTCAGTTATGGGTTGCTCACTACAAGATAAAAACAGAGCTTCTGGACTGAGACCAATGGTGAGCTACAAATATGATTATGGGCTGAAGCATCTCCTTTACGAGGAAAGAATGACAGAGCTGGGCTTGTTTAGCCTGGAGAAGTGGAATCCAAGAGAGGACCTTATCAAGGTATATAGGTATATATACCTTCCTATCACTCCCATACCACTAACCCATGGCCCTAAGGAGAGCAGCTAGATGTTTCTTAAACCTCTCCAGGGATGGTGATTCCAGCATCTCCTTGGGCAACCTGGGACAAGACTTAACCCTATACACACACACCTCTTACATAAGTACCAAGGCACAGTCTGAAAATAACTTCTGTGTCTTCTGTGGCCCCTGGTGCGATAACTGTGCCAACAACAGAGGGAGCATGAAACTCATTGCCCACAGGAAAGTGTGGGGAGTGATACCCGTGTTCCTATAATCCTTGGATGGGTAGGATGAGCTCATTAGCCTTCTGGCAGTCATCCTAGGAGAAGGACAACTCTGATTCCAAACCCGGGCAGATGGAGCTCATTTAGCCCTGGAAGGCCTTCCATCTAAGAGGTTAAACCTCTGTCCTAAGGACTTCGCTGCCAGCGTCCAAGCTTGCTAGGCCCTGGCAGATGAACGTTAGGACTAAAGGGTGGGTGCAGCTCTGCGCATGCTGTGTCTCACCTGAAAAAAATCCATTGCGCAGGCTCGAGGGTGCTATCTGCTATCCTCTTTTTATCAGCGCACTTGGAAAAGGCACTGATGAGGACCGTGGATGGAGCCCTCCCTGGATCTTCATTTGTGAAGCCTAGCCACGACGAAGTACCAAGGGATCAGGTCCAGTCAGCACAGGTTCCTGAGAGGCAGGTCCTGCTTGGCTCACCTGATCTCTTTCTATGATAAGGTCAAAGAGCAAGCAGTAGATGTCATTTACTTGGAATTTAGTAAGACCTTTGACACTGTCACCCACCACATTCTCCCGAAGAAGCTGGTATCACATGGTTTAGACAGGTTTACTCTTTGCTGGGTAAGGAACTGACTGGTGGGCCAAGCCCAGAGAGTAGTGGTCAGTGGAGTTAGATCGAA
>VWZO01009227.1:10904-68702 GCA_013396975.1 Bucco capensis | reverse complement strand
CTATAAGGCTGGCATAGCACCAAAGCGACGGGGTGCACAAGATCCTGGGAAGGGATGTAATCAAGACAGCTGACTCAAACTGACCAAAGAGCTATTCCATACCATATGACATCAGCTCAGGGATAAAGGGCAGAGTAGGGGGAAGGAAGGGGGCGGGAAGAAGACGTCTGCCCCCCAAGCAACCACTACGCGTTCCGGAGCCCTGCTTCCCGGGAAAGGGCCAGACATCACCTATTATGGGAAGTAGAGACTAAAGCTCAATTTTGCTTTGCTTTGCTTCACGCGCGTGGCTTTGCCTTTCTTTATTTTGCTTATTAAACTGCCTTTACTAAAACCCACGGGCTGTTTCCATCCGTTCTCTCCCTCTTGTTGTGCCGTGGGAGGTGTGGGGCGAGAACGTGATAGAGAACCTTGGTGGGTACCTGGCACTCGGCCCAGGTCAACCCACCACACATGGAAAGATGGTTCTGTGATTATGTGACTATAGAGCCAGCCTTTGGAAGGGGTAGGGTTTCTTGCTGCAGCATCCGACAGTATTTGCACACAATACAGTAATGTGTATGGTTTGATAAATCTGCATTCATTTTAGTAGATCAGTTATGACATTAATCTGTGCACTGCTGCCTCCGATGTGTTCCTTTCCTCTGCAAACCTGTTGATGATGCCCTACATTTGACCTTCACCCGCTCTTGTGCCCTAGGGTTGGGTGGTTAAGAGGGTTTGCGAAAGAGAAGCAGCCCAACACCTGGCTATGCAGTGCCTGACAGGCTGGTTTTGTCTGGGCGTTTTGGAGCCTACGGTTACCCCGTGTGTCATGAATTGTCATTAATCCACTGTATAACTACCCAGGAGAGCAGTGGAGGGAGCAGTTCAACAAGCCAGGCTGGTTCACTGTTTCCTCAGAAGCAAGTAAACAAGGTTGTTCTCCATGTAGGTCTGGGCCTCTTTGAATGAAGGAACTCCTTGGTGAAGCTGAGAATGTCTCTCCACTAAGGCATATGTCATGTAAAGGCTGTAGTAAGATCTGGGGAGGGAGCATCCCCTGTGCGTTTACCCGTGTAAGGTGTGCACCAGGAGCTTCTCTTGGCTGTAAGGGCATTTCTGTTCATGTGGTGGAGGTGTGCCGTTGGGTTTTTGTTGTTGGAATGGGAGCGTTGGATGGGGGCTGTGCTGGTTGGCTTGATGCTTTCAGAGGCGTCTAGCCCTCTGCAATGGCATTGCAGTGGCGCTGTCGAGGCTGCTGCTGCCTGAGGAGGGGATGCACGGCTCGGGCCAGCAGGCTGATGTGCTTGCTCCCTGCTGCCTGTTTTGTACCAAGCATTAAGGGCTGAGGCTAGGCCACCAGGAGCATCACCCCTTGTGCTGGTGAAGGAGGGCCACCCATGGCATGATGATGTACATGTTGGTGTTTGGTCCATGGTGGGGGCTGTGTGACCTGCCTTGTGCCACACTTGTCAGTGGTGGGGCAGGGGAGGGCGGCAGAGGTCATCTGAGTCCAGTCACACTCACACCTCCCCTGCCAGTGCCCAGACTGAGACCTTGCTAGCTTCAAGCAGGGAATGATTCCAGTGAAGGATGTCCCAGTCATCTTCTTTCCCAGCCTTCCCTGACTTGTCCAAGGATCTAGTGCCAGAGTGGGTATATTGCATTGCAGTTGTGCTGTTTTATGCAGCTCATGTCATTTGTCACTTGAAGTACCCTATGATCTGTGGGAAGCAGCAGAGGAATTTTCCAGAGACATCGCCATTCAGGACCTGCATGGTTTTCATGAGACCTTCTTACAGGTCTTTGCCCTCAGCCTTCTCATGTGCCAAGAGCTGCTGGCTCTGATTTGCGTGGTTTGCGGGTTAGAGGTCTCCTTGCCTTTACCCTGCTGTCAGGTGCCTCTATGTCTGGGGCAAAGGGGTTGTCCATCTCTTCTGCTTCCTTAGCCACTGCTGACTGGGACCCATGCTCCTCAAACTTTGAACTTTCAAACTTCTTGTTCGAGCTGCTGTATCACAGCTCAGGCTCACACCTGCACTTTGAAGTAGAAGATTTGAAATTAAGTGTGTGTGTGAGGGTTTGCTGTTTTCTGGCAATTGTTATTTCCAAGATAGTTGTTTATGCATTCAGTCACAGAAGTATATATGCAGAGTTCCTGGACCTCATGCGGAAAATCTTTAGTGGCACTGAAAAAACAACTGCCTTTTGGTTTTAGCACAGATAAATAATTTTTAATCTGAGGGAGATGGGGAGAAAAAAAGAGCTCTCTTCAAAACCCAGACCACAAACAAAGTAATTAGACTCTGCGGGTGGTCTGACTGTCCTTTGCTTCCTGCTCTGTGATGGATTTGTCAGGAAGAGGAGCAGTTACCTGACGTGGTCTTAATCCAGGATATACCTTAAGAAAACCAAAGCTGTGAGATGAGTGAATTAAGTCTGGAGTATATAACCTTATCCCAACTAATAATCTGATTGTTTTGCCTGAACATCTGTTGTTATCTGTGTGGGTAGGGAAATTCAGTCTCTGAATGGAGCTGCAGAGTGTGTTTTTGAATGCAATTGGTATTTTCAGTGGCATGACTCTGCTACTGCATATGGATGTACAGAAGGACAGTAGCTAACAGCACAGTTATTGTAAACTAAGACTTACTTGTCGGACTACAGAGCTACTCTGAAAGGGGTAGGGGTTTGTTCCTTCAAGACCACCTGAATATTTGTGTATATTCTTCTGATGTTCAAGTAGGTCCATAGTATTAAGAATTTATCTGCATTTTTGGCTATGAACTCCTTTTTGTAGGCTCACCAAGACTTTCACATCAGGGCTTCGGTAACTCAGCATGTCTTAAAAGTGGAGCTAGAGAAGCCTTACTGTGCTTCTTTCTCCAAGTATGTAGTGTAAGTTCGAAAGTGGTCAGGAATTCTGAATTGAAGCTGCTAATTTTACACAACTTTATTTTCTGAGAACTTTTAATTAGAAGCTGTGATATGGCATGCCCATGGAAGAAGCAGCTAAGAGGTCATTTAGAGCAGCTTTGGTGCCTTTGGGTGATTGGTGCCTCAGTGAAACTAATGTAGTAGAGTTAGGATGGAAGCTTGAAGAATATTTTGTGTGAAATTTTTTTTGAGGTAAGAAATTATGAATTAGCACTTCAGCTAAAGAAATAATCATGTATAGAAAGTGTGTACTGATACTTTCATTAAACTGGACACTTCTAAGGTCTTCTAAGGAGCTTCCGAATACAGTAGTGAGCAGTTAAAAAAAGATAACTGTTGAGCAAGGAAACTTTAGTTCTTGGAAACATACTGAACAAATGACAAAGAGCGGTTAAAAGTGCTGCCATGTAGAATCAGGCTCATATGTTCTTGAATTTAATTTTAAATAGCTTGGGTCTGTTCCCATTCAAAAGCCAAACCATTGCAGGAACTGGTGCATCTGAAACTAGTTTCAAATGGTTTTTTTAAAGGCCAGTTTTCATCTGCAGTGGTTATTTGCTGTGCGTGTTGAAGGTCTTACAAGCCAAAAGGTGTCTGTAGAATTGCGCAATGCCATTGCAGCTAAGTGTTTTTAAGAAATAACTCAGAAAATATTAAGTGCACATATACAACTATAAATAATGATTTTGCTGAAAAAAAAAAAAAAGTGTTGTATTGACAGGAGTTGTATTTTGTGCTTTTTTAACCAGGCGGTTCGCTACTCCGTGAAGAATCTTCACTGGTTGTCAATAAAGGGGAGGAATTAAGGCTGAGATGCAATGAGGATGGACCTGTGACTTGGAATTTCCAGAACTCTGACCCATCTGCAAAAGCACGGACTTCCAATGAGAAAGAGTGGTATACCAAAAATGCAACCGTCAAAGACATAGGCAAATATGTATGCAAAAGCAAAGGGAGTATTGTCACCTCTTTTTATGTTTTTGTTAAAGGTAAATATAAAAAAAAGGCATTATTTTTGCTCTCTTTCTCCTCCCCTCCTCCCCCTTTCCGATTCTCAAAATAGTAGGACAGTAGATGCTGGAGGAGGGAACGAATTTGGGGTACAGAGGAAGAATGTAGTCTGATAGGAGAAATTTTCCTCATCCAGTAGAAGGAAAACTCACTCCCAACTTTGCTTGCAATGGCCTTTGTCACCAGAGGAAAGTTTTGGATGAGTTTCCCTTTACATCCCTGTTGCTTTGTTGTGAAATACACCTAAGCACTATTTCTAGAAGCTAGCCAAGTGACCAAATTCAGTTGTATAAGTTTGATGTACTATAAGGAAGCAAGCAGTATGTAGAAAATGTCTTTTTAATTCCATGCCATCCATCAGTATGGAGTCATTTAAGGTTTAGCCTCAAGTTCTTGATTTATTGAGGAAGTGAGCTAAAGGATTTGGCTTTTTGAGGTTGTGCTCTCAGGCTTAAGCCAGCAGGCAATAATGAATCCTCTGCCTCCAGTTCCTCATCATCAGAAACCTTTCCTCATACATCAGAACTGTTCCTCATACATCAGAAACTTATCAGAATAAAGTGCCTCTGCTCTGACACGTTTTTGCAACCATTTATTACCCTTCTTTGTACAGTGTTTTCTTCAACTTGCTTCCCTTCTTTTGTTGGCTCTTAATGTGTGGCTTCACCAGCTTCCCTCAAGCTGACAGTTTACCACACCTGGCATTTGTTCCTTTTCCTTTCCAAGGAAGGCAATTATTTTGCTGCTTCTTCACATAGCTCTGGTGGACTTTCTTCGCTGTTGATGGAATAAAGTCCTGCAGCATCCACTTTCTTGGAGACAGCATTCCTTGTTCATCAGAGGCTGTCTTGAAGAGCCTGCTCAGAACTCTGCCAATCCTTTGAGAATTACTGCAAGGTTGTTCTCCAAGACAGGGAGATACAAGCACAGCATAGCAAAGAGTATTTTGGCAAGGGAAGATATCTAAAACAGTGGCCACACAATTTAAAGAGTGCTTCTTTAACCACTCCTGAGTCGTCCAAATAGCCATGCGGCTACCGTGGATGAGTTTTCTGACCTACATTTCTCTGAGACTATGACTAAAGGAAGTCAGGCATGTGTTTTACCTATATGTGACAAACATGTTGACTTTATCTACCATGACTGTTTTTCTTAAGGTCATGGCTATTATCCCAGGCAGCTGTGATCATAGACATGTTTGTGCCTTCTGTTATGTGAATGACTCCTTCAGGATAGCAGGCAACCCTCCCACTGAGCATGATTACCAAAGCATCAGAGAAGTTATGTGGCCCTCATGAAACATGTTGTCAATTTCTTTGTCTTAATTGTGTGAAAAATGTGCAAGCTTCACTTTGACAAGTTCCTAGCAGTGAAGTAAGTATGTTTGTGAGGTTGGCCATTATTTTGCAGTAGGCTGTGACTTAATGACTTCTTACGTCACCTTGAACAAGAGTTCAGCTGTGGGGTTGCCCCAGGCACCACATACACTTTCTGCTTGTAAATTTGGGAATGAAGAGAGAACAGGATGAAGAACCTTGATCCTGTGCAGTCCTAAGTGGTCTATAACAAACTCCCACCAGGATATCTGACATGTTGGCCTTCCCCCAATCCTTACCCGTAAGCACTTGACCTTATCATCATCATCATTGAGCTCTATACACTCAAAACACTCTCTAACAAACAGAGCTACCCCACTGCCTCTTCTTCCTTGCCTATCCCTTCTGAAGAGCTTAGAGCCATCCATTGTGGCATACCAATTATGAGAGTTATTCCACCATTTTTCCATGATGGTGACTATATCATAGTTTTCCTGATGGACAATGGCTTCCAGCTCCTTCTGTTAGACCATGCTGCATGCTTTGGTGTCAATGCACTTCAGCTGGGTTGTCAATCTCACCTCCAGTACTGGCATGCCACCCCTAGGCCCATCTCTAGTGAGCCTGGTTTTATCCCCTTCCTCCTTCAAACTTAGTTTAAAGCCCTCTTAGTCAGCCCTGCCAGCTCATGGGCTAGAATCCTTTTCCCTCTTTGAGACATGTGAACCCCATATGGCATCAGCAGGCCTGACTGTGTAAAAAGTCTCACAATGGAAAAAACCAGAATTCCAGTAATGGGACCAGCCTTTGAGCCATGTGTTAACCAGGTGGGTTTTTCTGCTCCTTTCAGTATTTATCGCCGCTACTGAAGGGATTGAGGAGAACACTACCTGTGCTCCTCTTCCTTCAACAAATCACCCCAGTGCCCTAAAGTCCTTTTTGCTCGCCCTTGGACTTCTCTCAGCTACCTCATGGCTGCTAACCTGAACAACCAATAGTGGGTAATAATCAGAGGGCTGTACCAAACTGGGATGCTTCCAGGCCCTGAGGAGGCAGCAGACTTCCCTGTTGGATGGGTCTGGTCAGCATATTGGACCCTCTGTTCCTCTTAGAAGGGAGTCACCTATGACAGTAGCTCCATGTACAAAATGTCACACTGTGGTTCTCTTCAGACATGCTTTAGTTTTCCATTTGTTAGTAGTTTCTGTCCTCTAGTTCTAGATTAATGCTTCAAAGCTTTTAGATTGGAGAGGCTTCTTGGACAGCAGTGTCAAAGGAGGTTAAAACTAAACCCTCACTCTAAGCTAGAAACCAGCCAGTAACTTCTCTTTTCAGTGATGAGCACTCTTTGATTTAGCATTTCCCAGCTGCTTACATAAATATCCCATGTTTGGTTTTCAGCCTGGTACTTCTTGTCTTAAACCAAATGATATTGCAAACCATCTTCTCTGTCTTTCTTGTTCCTTCCATGGTTTGTTGATCTGTAATCATTCAAGTTGTATGAAGCCTGTTTGCAGAAAAGAAAACTTTTTTCCTTCTGTTTCTACATTTCTATTTCTACATTGCTACTCTGTTGGGAGGGCAGATGGGAGCTGAAATAAGCTTTTACTGAGTGTTTGTCACCACACTGTCCTTTATTTTTGTGTTTGCTATTAATGGCCAGGTTCTTAGCATTTTGAGGTCACTTGTCATGGGCTTCAACTTTGATTGTTAAAGTGTTTAAAGTAGTGTATGTTTGTGTGCTGTGGTTGACTGAGATTAAATGCTTTAGAAAAGTTACCTTTTAAAAGATTACATGATGATTTTTCAATCAGATATGCTGTTTGTGTGCCCATTTTTTTCCTAAGGAGGCTAAAAATAACCCCTGCTTTCAGGGAGGGGAGAGAGAGAGAAGTTGTTTGGTGCTTCCTCTGGTAGCAATGTGTGTTCATTTAGATTATGTATTTTACAGAAGTGAAAACCATAATTTAGGTGCTTTTTAACTTCCATTCGCTCATAAATTTTTCAGAATCCTCCTGTGGGCATGAGACTTTACAGTCCTGACACAGGCTAAAAGCAAATTACTTTTAATGGTCTGTGAAAATCTGTTTACTGTTGTTGGAGGTGGAGGTTTTGGAGCTAAACAAGGCAAAAAAGAAAATCTCCATCTCCCAATAAAAACGGGTAAGATTATTTTAGTGCACATGATACTTTAGTGTGTCTGGTATTGAATGCTACTGCACATCTCCTGTAGTGCTGCTCTTTAGGACAAAATTTAATGTCTCTTTGTAAACATAAATATGGCAATACTTGGTTTTATTGGCTGAATGTAAAACATTCTTTGCTAGAAGTGCCCAGTTGCAGAGTTGGGATCATCATAAGTTCCCTGTGCAATGTCAGCTTCTCTGATAGGTCTTTGTGTTTCTTCATAGATCCAAATGTGCTGTTCCTTGTTGATTCTCTGAGCTATGGAAAAGAAGACAGTGACATCCTGCTAGTGTGCCCTCTAACAGATCCTGATGTTTCAAATTTCACGCTGAGAAAATGTGATGGCAAACGTCTGCCCCAAAATATGACCTTCATTCCCAATCCTCAGAAAGGCATCATTATAAAGAATGTCCAGAGGTCATTCAAGGGCTGCTACCAGTGTTTGGCCAAGCATAATGGAGTTGAGAAGATATCGAAACACATTTACCTGAATGTGAGGCCAGGTAACACAGGATTTTTGCCTTTTTGTAGAGTGACTGATTTTACCCTTCACCTCCCAGGAGCTGATAGAAGGTGCTGTGAAGTCTCACCTTGTGTCTTGATATTGTCCTGGTGCTGGAAGTAGTGGTCTCTTCTGGAGGCTTTTGGAGTGTTCCACTTAAAGCCAGAGGTCCTTGCACAGCAAGGAACGGCTCTGTGGTGCTTGTGGCTACTGCATGCTCTACAAATGAAGGTGCTGGGCCTAGAAAGCTTGTTCTTGACAAGTTGTGTTGGGTACAGGTTGATCTCATGACACATGGCTATGGCTGAGCAGAATTGGCCATGATCGCTTTTCTTTTCTCTTCCTAGTGGTTTCCATGTGCTTTTTTTTCAACGTTCTAAGAAGTGTGAGTTGTGCTGTTAAACTTTGAGGACAAACTAGTGCCCTGAGGTTTGGACAGGTTTGTGCAGGCAAGGTGGAGATTTGGGTGCCTGACTCACATGTCTTTGCCCACAAGTGACAGCAGGAGTAATTGACTGACAGCACTGAAGGAGAGGGATTCAGTGGGGAGACAGAGCGTGAGGGAGCAGAGAGCTGTTGTCTGTCTCCATAAGTGATGATGGTCAAAAAAGCAACCATGTGCCCAGATCACAATGAGGAGTGCGTTGTGGATGAGCTCCCAGATACATGCAAACCTGTTGATGATGCCCTACATTTGACCTTCACCCGCCCTTGTGCCCTAGGGTTGGGTGGTTAAGAGGGGTTGCGAAAGAGAAGCAGCCCAACACCTGGCTATGCAGTGCCTGACAGGCTGGTTTTGTCCGGGCGTTTTGGAGCCTACGGTTACCCCGTGTGTCATGAATTGTCATTAATCCACTGTATAACTACCCAGGAGAGCAGTGGAGGGAGCAGTTCAACAAGCCAGGCTGGTTCACTGTTTCCTCAGAAGCAAGTAAACAAGGTTGTTCTCCATGTAGGTCTGGGCCTCTTTGAATGAAGGAACTCCTTGGTGAAGCTGAGAATGTCTCTCCACTAAGGCATATGTCATGTAAAGGCTGTAGTAAGATCTGGGGAGGGAGCATCCCCTGTGCGTTTACCCGTGTAAGGTGTGCACCAGGAGCTTCTCTTGGCTGTAAGGGCATTTCTGTTCATGTGGTGGAGGTGTGCCGTTGGGTTTTTGTTGTTGGAATGGGAGCGTTGGATGGGGGCTGTGCTGGTTGGCTTGATGCTTTCAGAGGCGTCTAGCCCTCTGCAATGGCATTGCAGTGGCGCTGTCGAGGCTGCTGCTGCCTGAGGAGGGGATGCACGGCTCGGGCCAGCAGGCTGATGTGCTTGCTCCCTGCTGCCTGTTTTGTACCAAGCATTAAGGGCTGAGGCTAGGCCACCAGGAGCATCACCCCTTGTGCTGGTGAAGGAGGGCCGCCCATGGCATGATGATGTACATGTTGGTGTTTGGTCCATGGTGGAGGCTGTGTGACCTGCCTTGTGCCATACTTGTCAGTGGTGGGGCAGGGGAGGGTGGCAGAGGCCATCTAAAGTGTGCAATTTGCTTTGGCAAATTGAAGAAGTCTTTTTCCTGGTGGATTGGAAACTGATATGGTGAATTTTAATGAATGCTAAATTTCAATTAATGAGGAGAGAATGAAAGTTCAGTCTCTGGTATTCTCCTTGGAAGACAAAAATTAAGTCCATTCTTGCTATCTCTCTTGTATGTTCTGTAATAAGTTGGGGTTTTATATCTGTTTTCTCAGTGGTGGCCAAAGAAAGAAAGCAGTTAATTAACTAACTGACATTTTTCTGACATAGGCAAGTGCAAGCTGTCATATAGGACTATTTCATTTTTTTTGTAGTATAAATATTCATACTTGCTCAATACCATAGTAATTTCAGATGGGATGGTG
This sequence comes from Bucco capensis, assembly GCA_013396975.1. Lineage (NCBI taxonomy): Eukaryota > Metazoa > Chordata > Aves > Piciformes > Bucconidae > Bucco > Bucco capensis. The sequence goes on along the minus strand of VWZO01009227.1, from coordinate 58,887 downwards.
CTGACCTGGCATCTATCACCAGCAGCCCCACTGATGGTGGGCAGCTACAGGTGGGTAGTGGGATTTGGATGCTCTGCCTGTGCTTTCCATCTAGGTGGAGAGGGTTGCAGTAAGTGAAAGTATCTGCTGAAGGTTTTGTTGTAATTACTATGCTGTAGCGTCTAGTCCTTCCTGAGTTCACCAGGTAAAACTCCCTCTTTCTTTTTGTCTGAAGATGTGTGTTGGAGACCCAGTGGTGGGCAATGTTTTTGTAATCATAACTGTGGCACTCAGACCCCTAGGCCTGAGCTTCTGGTGCAGAAGGACAGAAGAGACATCCATGAAACAGCTGTTCAGGCGTACTCAGACATACTGAAGCCCTGCTACGACAGCACAGGGACTGTTTGTGTCCAGCCCCTCTCAAAACAATGAGGGGCTTTATGGCCTTATGGCTTTTTTGTTGTTGTTCATAGATGTTTCTGGTGGGTGAGAACACAGCACGCCTTCTGCACTGGCGTCCTCCTGCCTCTTGGGTACTGCTGAATGCCAAGGTTTTTTTTATGTGAGCCTTTATATCTGAAGAGACCAAACATGTTCTTTGTTCTCTTCTGCAGCCACTTACAGCAACATGAGGAAAACATTATTGTTCAAGTATGAATGGTTGAGATGTGTGGCATTTTCCTAAGTTTCATATAATTTAGCTAAGAAAACTACAAAGCCTGTGTCAGAGGCAGGAAGAGAGTCTGGAAGAACTTACCTGATAGATGCTGCATTCATAGTTTGAAAGTGAGTCTTCTGGCATTAAAGCCCTAGTGGGAGGTTCACTGGAGTCTCATAAATGAGGAAAATTTGAAGAAAGCGTGGAGAAAACTGAAAAATATTTAACTGTGGAGGAGACAGAGGGAGAGCTGAAGTGCTTTGTGGAGATAAGAGATGCGTAGTCCTCAGATATACTTGACAAAAGACACCCTGAAACAGAACAGGGGTACAGCCAGCCCACAGCAGCTTGTAACCTCCTGCCTCTTGGGTGATGAACTTGTCCATGGTCTGGCTCCAGCCACCTCTGTGAGTCATTACTGTGAGCAGAAGTTATGGCTTTTTCAGGAGCAGATGTGCTGTAGACCTTGAGCTGTATATGTCCTTCCTAGGGTATCCATCAGGCTTTTCAGGGAGCTGTCAGACAGTATTTCATGTCTGCTGTAGTATTTTGTAATTAAAAGTTGCAGTTAATGCTAGGCTGTGATTCTTCAGTGACTAATCCTCACGGTTTTCAGCTCCAGAGTGCACCTTCTTAGTCACTGTCGTGGAATGAATAATCTCATTGACAATTCAGCATCATTCAAGTTTCTTGATGCAAGTTGCTATGCTCTACAAGTATTATCTAACCTTAAGTGTAATTTGAAGAGAGATTGAAGCAGAAATGTGCTTGTTGTAAAGGAACAACTGGGTAATATGTTAAAGAAATTTGAGTTTCTCTGAGGTGCCTGAAATATTATTGGAAGTTAATGACTGTTGATTTTTATCCTCCCTGGAAGTTCTGAAGCTAATGAAAAGTAACACATTTCTAAACTATTTTCCAGTTCACAAAACTCTTCCTGTCATCACCTTATCCAAAACCTATGAACTTCTCAAAGAAGGGGAAGAATTTGAAGTTACATGCATAATCACAGATGTGGATAGCAGTGTACAAGCTAGCTGGATTTCTCCCAGAAATGGGGTGAGTTCCCTTACTTGTATCATGTGTGCCTCAGCACAGTACACAAACTCTCTGTAAACATTCATGGGCTTATCTTGGATACCTGATACTATATTAGTTTGGTTTTGTTGCTTTTCCAAAGGTCTTGCATCCCACGGACTAATGAGGGGCCAACAACAACTGTCCTGTGCCCATGTGGATGGCTGGGAGGAAAAGATCTATATGGACTTCTCTTCCCAAACAGAAATTAAAGTCAGGCTCTTCAATGTGAAGTTTAGGTGACCTCTCTTGGGATGCCTAAATACAGAAGCATGGAGTGCCTACACATCACATTGCAATCAATGAGAGCTGCAAATATCAACACATGGACTCCAAATTCCATATTCTAGTCGTTATCATTAACAGTAAAATACCTGCTAATTAGCATGGGATTGTGTGTGACAGGAATAGTAGTAAGCATTCACAGGAATGATTAATTCATTTAAATTACATGGTGTGTCTCACTAACTGGGAAGGTTCTGAAAAATGAACTAGTGAACTGGCTTCTGTCTGTAATGATAGATGAAGTTACTGCTTGGGATCGCCAAATGAAATTATTGGCAGGCTAAGTGCTCCAGGAGAGTTTGTTACCAGCAGCAGACTTATTCTGAAAGAATAGAGGGGCAGAAAGATCCCCTCCCCTGGTCAGCCAGTATGCTACCAGCTCTGCCTTTGAAATCAGCAGCATTCACTGGGTTGTTTTTAAGGACAGTCCTTGGTCTTCTGGGTATACCCTGAATTTTAAATTAATTAAAGGCTCTTAGAAAGATTTGTTAGTAACTCTGGCTGTATACGCTCCCATGCTAATTGGTTGGTCTTTTACTGCTGCTGGTGGTGACTCAGATACGTAATTTGCAGTCCATTTGTGCATGAAAAAAAAAAGCTTCTGTGGTACTGTGATGTTTGGGTATATCACATCTCTCGGGCAGATAGCAAACAGGAGGCCTGTTCCCTGGGGCAGGGCATGCCATGCTTAGCTAATCTGCCAGCTCTGACAGAACTGCTCTCACTAAGTGCTCACTGCTCTAGAAATCCCACCATGCAGCTCTGAAAGTTGAGGAGGTCTAAATGACATGAAGGCAGTATGGGACATGCAGATGGGGCTTTTGGTCCTGTGCCAAGGTCAACTGCAAATCCTTCATCTGAGAACTACATTTCTTATCTTATTCCCCTCCCTTTGTTACAATGTGATGAAATTTGGGGCTTCCCTTAAGTTTTTGTGCTTCATCGCTTTTCATTTTATGAGTAAAAGCCATGAGGAAAATGTTTTTGACCAAGTTAAGTTTGACCTTTCTGTCTTTTCTGGTAAATAGTAGTGGATGCTGTCTTTTACATATTGACTATCAAATTAAATTGTGTACTAAAACAAAATACATAAAATTCATGCTTAAATAGATGCAGAATTATGTTTTGTTCTGAGTAGGTGAGAGGGAAAGAGAAATCCCAAAGACTTCTTCCTGGCATAACTGAAGCTATCATCACTTCTGAAAATTAGGAGACTTGTTATAAGCAAGTACATCCATAACAAACAAACTTCTATTTGTGATTATTATAGCTCAGGAGGAATCAAAATTGCATAGAGAAGATTAAATTTATCTAGAAGTTCTTGGAACCTCCAAGAATTGAAATCATTCTACTAGAAAATTGTAACAAGTCCAAGTCTGCATTTGGATTAATCAATGTGAATTTGTCAGTCTTTCCAACCACACCAAGTATTTGCACAGAAATTGCTGTAAATGCCTCAAAGTATTTATTTTTACTATGCATGCATATGCATAGAGTCATGATATACTTAATGCTTTGAAAAGAGAATGAAATTTCCTGTTGCCTTAATAAATCTAGATTGCTATGAACCAAGAATCAGAATGGGCACCAAAGGAAGGATGCTGTGTAAAGCCTGCTGCCAGCAGGTCTCTCTGCAGTATGTCTGTAAGCAGGAGATGCCACAGTTTTCAGGCTGTAGAGCAACCCAGTTTACAATGAAGCTCCAGCACATTAAATTCTCTCTTGTCATTCACTGGGAAGCATTGCAACCATTAGAGAGTTCAGTGATTTTTTTAGGCACCACTTTTGTGATGAGCCACACCTTAGAGTTGCAATAACTTTTTACAATAGCTGCAACTTCTAAGCATCAGGAAAGTCAAGACCCAGTGGTCATTTTGCATCAAGTCCTACACCTAGAAGCATTGTTAGTACAAATAAAATCTTCCTTGGTTCCTCAACTTCATCAGCATTATAAATTTAGCCAGAGTGAGCTGAGTCTGACCTTGGGCACAGCACCCTTTTCATTTCTCACACACACATGAAATAAAGAGGGGATAGGACTTAGGAGAGGATATTGTCTCCCAAAGACAGCTGATCACACACTTCTTTTGGATAGAGAGATTCTGGTGACAGGTTTGTCGTGCTGGCTTATTATTCCAGTTCAAAGTTATGAATATTAATATAGCAAAATTATAATTACTTCTATTTTTAATTTATCTAGGAAAGATGCTGCAGACACAGTGTTTTAGATGTTAATTGTTTTTTACCGACAGATTGTTAGAAGCAAAAGCAGAAATTTGGGTGATTATGGATACGAAAGCAAATTAACATTGAACATCCGTTCAGTGGGAGTTAATGATTCTGGAGAATTCACATGCCAAGCAGGAAACCCTTTCGGAAAAACCAATGCCACAGTAACCTTGAAAGCACTAGGTAAATAGTTCTTGTGGAAATCTTAACATTTCTAAGAGTGGGAGGTGGAAAGTTACAATACTGGGGAGCCTTCTCCTTCATCGCTCTTTTTCCCCCCAAACCTCAATGAGTGAAGCTGCTTTATTAAAAGGTTATTGCTGACTGGTACCATATGGGATGGCTCAGGAAGTTTTGTGGTGTGTATGACTGCTTTAATTTCTATAACCCTTTGCACATTACTGGAATGTGATATTAGAAAAACCATCCAACAATGCTTCCATCTCTCTGTTTTGTCTCATCCTTCCTGGTTTAATCTTAAATTCAATCGAGTCTTAACTAAGCAAGTAATTTGCCTTTGCTTAGTACTATCCCTGTGTTTAATAATTTGGCAGCACGAGCACAAAGTGTATCTTTAATAACTGGCTCCCAAGCATGGGAAATTTCGCTTACATCAGCATCCCAATGTTTTTTGTGTACAAGCTATATATGTACCTCTATTTAAAATAATGCCATGAGGGACACTGCAGTGTGCCTAAACAGTATGAAATTGTTCTGGAGCTCACCCCCACGCTAAACTCACTATCCATCACTTCCACAGGTTCTGTATTGTGTCCCTTAACAGTGAGTGAACTCCCTCCTCCTTGTTTAATGACAGATGTGTTTAGAGTCTGCTATGTATTAACTTGGGTGACACACATTGCCTTTTCAATTTTAAAGCTGCTGAAACTTGTTAATTTGATAAATTAAGGATATGTTAATGTAGTTAACAAGATCATTCTGAAGAAGTCTGCATAGTTAGCCACAGCTGTTTCAGTTCCTTACCATTTAAGCATCTAGTAACTGAGGGAAGAGTAGCCTTGGATCTTTTCTCCTTTTGTAATCTGGTTTTCTGTTGCACACATACTCCTGCCACATTGCTTGTTTTGCCTTTCTTGGTAACTTAAAGAAAAAGGAAGTGTTTGACCTGTGCAGGTCAGATCTTCAGCAGAGCAGCAGAGGTTTGACTGCCTTTAAACTTACTCTGCAGTTTGAGGTGGTAGGGCTTATAACAGTGGGGATGTTTTCCTGTCTTTTTTTTTTTTTACAGGAGAGACTAAATTCCTATGTAAAAGAGTGAAACAGTATGAAGTATGAAAGAAAATCTTTTTTTCCTAAGGCGAACAATGGAAGTTTTTATTCTAAGAGGAGGGAAGTTCTTAACAACAGAAATTCTTAGGACTACTACATGACGCAAATGTAGCTTTGAAAGTGTTTGACTTTGGAAGGTCTAGGGACTGAAATAAAGCACACCATTATAAACAATAGAAAAAGTATCAAGTTTGTATTTAGTAAAATGCAAAGTTTGTATTTAATAAAAAATACCAGAGAAAGTCTGGAATCTCTCCTTTTCAAGATATATTTCTCTTCCCACTCTCTCAAATTTGACTTAAAATAAAAGAAACTCTGTCTCCTGGATGCCTTGCGCCATTCATGGTCAAACTGATTATATTTATCTGAACTGTGCCAGCTCCCAGGGTCCTGGGAAATGGTGTGTGGCATATATTGGAGAGATCCTAGGATAGTATTGGATCCTGTCGCTATTTTTTGTAAATTTCCTCATTACTTTTTTTAACAGTTAATTTATCTAACTGTAAACAGTTTTTAGAACTCTGCTTCACGGACTGATAGCACAATCATAAAATTTTATTTGCAGGCTCTTGTGTCCAGTTTTGAAGCTAGGTTGCATAGGGGATCCTGTATTTAAACAGAAAGTAGAAAAAAAAAAGCTCTGCTAAGAAACTGAAAAACTTCAGTTTACAGGTTTAAAACCTCTTTCAGTTTTCTAGTGATGGGGAGCATTTTAGAGCATACCTGTCTGCTGTGAGTTTAGTTCATCTTTTCTTCTCCAAAGCACCTGTCAAGTGCTCTGGCAGCTCCATATGCTTTCACCAAGCCCCACTGGCTCTGGTTTTCCAGCTGGCCACAGCAGTTTGATTACTATAAAGTGAGAAGAAGCAGGGATCTGAGATTGGCTTTTGGTCTAAATTCGAGCTCTGTCAGTGAATGTGTTTCCTTTTAATTGCAATCTGCCTGTCAAACTACTAATTCCCATATGAATTTGTCTAATAGGACTGAAAAATTTATCTTCAAAGTGAATTATCCTGAAGCTGATGAGTTTATTAAAGAAATTAAACCCACTGCTGTAACGATGCTGCTCTACATGATATTTTGGAACAGAATTGCACAATGATAAATGGTATCTGCCAAATGAAAGATTAACACCCAGCAGTAGATGAACAGAAATACCTTAGTTTAAGACAATTGGTATTCAGGCCTGTGGACTTGGTACATTTTTCTCTTAATTACAGTTGTTAATAGCTTCATTTGTAATATTATTTTTAATTACATTTGATAAATAAACCATAAATACTCTAGTATATTGTCATAAATGATAGATTTATTTTGTGTTTTTCTTAGTGTTTCTTTTGTATCAGAGAGTTAGTGACTCTGATTTCTGGAAATACTTAAATATTTGAGTAGAATTAAACATATGCTTGCATTTTTCCAAAAGCAAATAGCAGGTATTTATCACCAGAAAATCGAATTATTTCTTTTAAGGCATTCAAGGCTGCTTTAAGTCCTGTGCCTCATTGCTATGTATAGCTATTGGCCTTGGTTTTGGCAGGTGAGGGTTCAAGTTCTGCTTTGTAGATGAGGTTTCCTCTTTCACAGTTGGATGTTTGATCACTGATCTTGAAGTAGTCTAAGTGTGGTTAGAGTACTGACAATCTTCTAAATGGGCCTGAAATGTGTTTTTCTTCTTCTTTTATGGCCATCAGCTAAAGGATTTGTCCGTTTGTTTGCAACAATGAATACCACAATAGATATAAATGCAGGACAAAATGGAAATTTAACAGTTGAATATGAGGCATATCCAAAACCAAAGGAAGAAGTCTGGATGTACATGAACGAAACATTACAGAATTCATCGGACCATTATGTCAAGTTCAAGACTGTGGGCAATAACAGGTAATAGGAATGACTCAGTACTATAGATTTCACTTTGCAACAGCAAACTAAGAGTCTGCTCTGGAAAGAGGAAATTGAAGATGGTGAGAAAATTGTGATTATAAAAGATCTTGTAGTGTGCATGGCTTACCATAGTAACTGGTGTAAAGTCTGCTAACCTAGATTTGGAATAGCATTGAGCTAACTGCACTGTCTGAGAACCTGCATGCCACATACTTATGACTCACCTGCAAGATGCCACTCCTGCCCAGTAAACAAAAATAAGAATTTAAAGTTGTTTGTGTGTGGAGACTCATTCTTCCCTGAATCCTGGCCCTCCAAAAATCCAGTGAAGCACATAGCATGTGTGTGACCTGGGTTGTGTATCTGAGTTCCCTCCCTTCCTCTCTGGTGGTATATGCACAGGATCTGATCATGGGCACACATCTGAGCATTAGAAGTGGCAAAACTTTTGGATGCTGCAGTGCAAGGGCAACTATAATGTAAGATAAGAGTGTCTGGACAGCGTCTGCAGAAGCACTAATAATTCACTCCTTAGCTTCTGTGTAGCAATTGCCTGTTCACTGCAAGTTGTGAGCATCAGTAATGCTTAATTTTTTTTTCACAGTTATACAAGTGAACTTCACCTCACCCGATTAAAAGGAACAGAAGGAGGCATTTACACATTTTTTGTGTCCAATTCTGATGCCAGCTCCTCTGTAACATTTAATGTCTATGTGAAAAGTAAGTAAAGTGAACAGTCTGAAATACTTCATTATCACAGTCATTGTATTTTATACAACATAATGTATGCACAAGATGTCACAGTGTGGTTCAGCATATGAGAGGCTTTCTAAAGTGAAGTACATGGTGGAAAACAATTTAAATATCAAGATATAAAAGTGCAGAGGATTTACAAAAATATGTCTACTATCCAGCATGACCTTACATTCCAGCAAACATATTCCAGAGGTTACCAGAGAGCAGCTGGATAGTTTATACAGGAAAAAAACTGTAACACCTGGAAATGATCTCAAAATCCAGTATATGCCGTAAACTTTTGACAACTTGAGTTGGAGTAGGATATACAGGGATTATAATTTGGATTTTTGACAGCTAAATTAAGCTATTGTTTGTCTTTAATTTGATTAAGTTGGATGCAGAGTTTCAAAGCTTGTCAGGAGAATTACTCAGTTGTCCCTTTTGGCATCTAAATACTTCTGTATAATAATGTAGATCAGCATTGTTTTACAGAAATCTGCATAGCTTTACAAACATGTATGCTGTCGTCTTTGGGACATGCTTGTTAAAAAAGAGCATATCGGTTCCAAACAGCATTCTTCAAGACAAAAGCTAAACTTCAAAAGCAATTAAATGAAACCTTCAGGAAACCCTGTCCTTAGCAGAGCCATCCTGTTAGAGTATTTCAAGCTATCAGCAGACAGATATTGGAAGCTGCTAAAGGCCAAAGTTAAGAAAAATTAAACCAGTAGAGGAGTGCAGGCAAACTGGAGAAACTAAGGTGAAGTAGGCAATGATGCCTTCAAGCCCAGCAGGAGGAACTGCATAGAAAGTGATTGAACTCTACTTTATATAGCTGCAAATACAGTTCTGTGTTGCTGCACTGTGTCCTTCTCCAGGCATAGGTTTATGCAGAGTACTGTTTAGACTTCCACAAATGCAGAAAACTGTAGATAGTAATTTCTGATTTCTTCTCACTTATTACTGAAGGCCAATGTTTGTAGTGTCACTATTAGCAATGCCATAGTTTGGGTCTGAAAATGTCATTTGATCTCCTTTAAGAACATGGAATTTCTTCCTTCATCTGTGAATGCTGTCATTTGTATTCTATGCCTTTTCCATTTCCTAGCTGTGATTTGGGAAATGAGGGCACTGGTGTTCTCAGATATCCTTTGCCTCCATGGATGAGCATGGGGTGCAGTCGTGAAGGATAATTCTACTGTGTTACAGATTAGCAGGGCAAAATGTTGAGCCAGAAGTTTAATTTCTGGGAAGGAATGGCAGAAATTGCAGGTTGCCTGTGAAACTGTCAGTTCATGTGAGGCTGGATAGTGTTTTCTGATTTGCAGCATCATATGTATGACTGGAGCAAGGGGCTGTTTGTGATCCTCCCAGCTCTCCCAGGCTCTGCAGTCTACTTGGGAGCAGTCTGGGCACAAGAACTTAAAAAAAAACCCAAACCAACAACAAAAAAAACACCCACAAAAAAACCCTAAACAACAACCCACAGTTTTGTCATCATCAGATATCAGTTCTTGGTGCAGAGCCCCATGTTGCTGCATTTGCAGAATGTTCTACTTGATAAAAGCTGAATGTTGCTGTATTTGCGGAATGTGCTGATTGATAAAAGCTGAAAACTCATGCAGATCATGGTTAGGAAACCAGACTAGGAAGAGCGTGGTGAAGCAGGATGGCCAAGGCAAGAAGGAGCGTAGATGGTCTAGATCTTCTGAATGGCTTGTCCATACAACCAGCAATATTCAAGTCTTTCCTCTTGCTTTAACTACTGATCTTTTAAGTAGTAGTAAGATCAGTCTTGGGATGCAATGAGAACATTTAAGCAGTCTCATAGAGTTCATATTACCATGCACTGTGGCCCTTGGTGGACTGCAGCCAGTGCTGAAGCATTTTGACTAAGCTCCTGCAAATATTTTTTTTCATTTTGAAAAGAGTAGATGAAAGAGATCAATCATTCTAGGGGGTTGTTTTTAAGAAAAATAACCTTTTTTCAGTGGCTTGTGAACCACTCATCATCTAGGTATGAAACACCTCTTACTTGATATAGCCAAAGGTAAGTAATGTGTGGATGGATCCGATCCTGATCTAATGGTGCGTCCTGACCTGACATTGTTGTCAGCACAGATTTTGCATAAATTGCTGAGATGTGTCTCATGATGTTTACACGTCTGGCTTGGGCAAGTAATCAACAGAAAGTAATCAAACAGGTAAAATAAGATTCATAATCAGGAGAATGTCTTTACATAAACAAAAAATGATGCTGAGGCATTTGCTGAAAGATATGAAAAATCCAGTGCAGAAGTACTTGCTTTGGATTTAAACACATTTAGCAATTGCATATCCTAATCTGAAACAATACTAAGTTGCTTTAAAAAACAATAACGTAGTAATTCATAGTCAATGTGACATAAAGGAAGGCAGGCAGGAGCTCTCAAATCTGGAGCCAAAAAGAAAATTACAACTTGACAAGCTGTACACTGAACTAAGTTACAATTAAGAAACTGTAGGAATCTCTAGAGTGGCAAGTTACAATGTGTATGCAATTAGTAGAGGAATCTTCTAACTATTATCCCAGTTTAGTGCAAAATAGTATCTGGGCTTAATTATAGTCAACAAAATATTATCTATTCAGTTGGGGCTCATGCTGCAATGAGAAAACTGATCATGATTTTATAGATCACATAAAGCCAAGCTCAGTGGTTTTCCTGTCATTGGACTTTGCAGTGAACAAATGAGGAGTCACCATGATATTATAAAAAGATTTGATATAGTCCAGAAAATGTAGCTTCATTGACTGTGATGACAGACAATGCCTATTAAATATCACTTTTTAGACATTTACTTCATTAATGATGAAGGGAGTTTGTAATAGAAAGCAATAAAAGGCATGATATTATTAAAACAGCAGTGACCTCTTATAAATGATCTCTGATACGTTCAGAATCAACATTAAAAAAGGCTGAAAAGCAGCTCATAATCTTAGTGAAATTAGAAGTTTAAGGCATCTAATGACTGATTATGGAGGGCAATATGCATATATACCGAGCAATGTAATGAAACATTAAATATTTAAAGACAAAACAGTAAGCAAAGCCTAGTCATTAAGAGCCTGCCTGATGCCAGGGGTAATTAGGCAGTGAAAGTCATAAAATCTAGCATAGTAGAATCTTTTTAAAAAGGATGTTTGGTGGCAGCTTGGCATCTGTTTGTGAAAGCCAGTCCATCTTTACTCTAGCATCCCATGGAGCACCTACACTGCTGGATGAGGAGGATCCTCTGGCTGCCAGAAAGGGGTGCAGGTGCTGAGACACATACATGGCCTGAGCTGGCAAACAGCACAGCCTGAGGGAATGGCAGTAGAAGCCATCTCTGTCCCCTCCAGTACTGGCTGGAGGGGCTCTACACTACCTCAAGTGAAAGACAGCCCTTAATTTCTCTGAGCTGGGAAGGCTTGGGAGCCCTCCATGCTGGTGGGGAGAGCCTGATCATGCTAATCACCACACCAAAGTGCTTCACCAGGCACATAACTGTAGAGCTTGTCTCAGGTCAGTTGTTCTCAGGAGGCTGCTGCAGCTCAGCTTCTCATGGCACGAGGGCTGAAGCACTCTGCCGGCTGCTGGAGGTGTTTATGCTGCACAGCCTCTCATCTCCGTCTGCTGCTGCAGGATGAGTCCACGTGGACTCACGGCCATGTACACAGGCTTTTATCACACTAGGTTTTTACAGCAGAAAAAGCATGACTAACATGGGCGGTTTTGTTTCTCTCACTCAAAGTCAGAAGATGGTAGATGCAGCTCAACTCTGGCACAGTATTTTTTCCCAGGGCTTAATGATCCTATTCCTCTTTTATTTGACTTTTCATTTCTCTCACTTCTGGAGTTACATCACTTTGTAATGTTACCTAAAACATAGAATTTACCTAAACAAACTGCACTGGCTAGTAGATGAGCTAATTCCAACCATTTTAATAGGAGTTTTGGAAATCTGAACTGTGTGTATTCGATGAGCACTGAGGCTGAGTGAGACGCTGTGAGTGCTCTCAAAAAGTTCCTCACCAAATGAGTAATTCTGAAAGTACATCGCAACATCTTGCAACAATGTTTGGTTCTTGGTGGTTTGCATAAAACACAACATGCGGATTTGGAAATGAAAGAACATTTGGTTCCTGTAACATGAGTCATGAGGAGATGCTATGTGATTGAGAATATACGTGTGCTTTATTGCCTCTAATTTAATCAGCAAGTAGAATATTCATTAAAAACTAACGCTGTGCAGTCTTTGTACGTGGATTTTATCTGAAATCTGTGTTTTCTCACCATAGTCTATACAGCTCCACTACTTCATAGAATATTAGAAGTTCATCTTACATTTCTCTAACATTGTATTAACTGATAATGGGCTCTTAACTTGTACCTGTCAGGTAAGAAGCATCATTGCAATATAGTCTGTTTCTTCCATTAACTTATTTTTGGGTGATCTTACAAGGAAGCTAAGGTAGTTATAGGAAATAAGGCCTCTAATTCAAATTTCAACAAGAAAAACATCTTGCTGTTTTGGTAGTGCCCTTGGCTGAAGGCAGTGACATTGGACTAATGACTGTGAAGTCTGTCTGATCACTGTGATTTCCTGCCATACTTGAAAAAGTAGCTCCTGAGACAACTGCAGGACTAGCTCCAGTGCAGGACATGGCAGAAGGCATTGGCTGGCTGGATTGCTTTCTAAAGTACCGGAGCAATCAGAGGTTATTGATTGGAAAGCTAATAGGTTCACCCAAATATTATCTTCCTCTGTATGCAATGTTTCAGGGAGTGAGGCAGTCACGCATTTTGGTAGCGGCATCTTGGACGGACATATGTCCTATGTGGGGAAGGGGAGATCTGCATTGGTTGCCTTGCACTGTAGTTCCTTTTCTGGCTGTGGTGATAATATTTAATAGACAGGGCAGATGTAAGAGAGATGTGGCTGACAGATTTAGTACACTTACAACTGTGAAAAACTGTCCCTTTTACAGACCAGTAAAGTCATGCTGTGCAAGAACAGGAACTGCACTGTTGTTGTCCTTTGAGTTGTTTAAGGTCTGGGCTTTGCTGGTTTTAGGATCTTTTATCAAATCAAATACTCATTGGAGGTAAGGTGTTCTGACATCCAGCCTAAACATTCAGTGTAAGAACTGTTGTTTTCACAGATGGTCAGTGCTTGCAGGACACCGATTTAGACCTGGAGACCCTTGAGCATGCAAAGCTCTGTCCAGCTGAGTAATTCCATGGGTGATGATGCACATAAGGGGTGAAGAAAAAATGGCAAGGCAAATTCTGTGTTCCCCTAAATGTATGACTCTGTTTTGTTTACTGCAGCAAAACCGGAGATTCTCACTCTGGATATGCTTAGCAATGGTCTTCTCCAGTGTGTAGCAGCTGGATTCCCAGTCCCTACCATATACTGGTATTTTTGCCCAGGAACTGAGCAGAGGTGAGTTAAGTAAACCAGAATCTCAAAAGGTTATTCTAGATGCAACACACCCAATTTATAATTAAAAATTAAGAACATAAGATGACTTTGTAAACATCACTGTTTTCATCATTTTCATCATTGCCTTATTTGCGGTGGTTTGAGGGAAGACGGGTACATTTCATTTTTCCGATTTGTGTTTTGTCCTCGAAAGGGGATTAACCAACAATTTCTACTGCAGAAAAGAAAAAGCCAAACTTTCTCTCTGCTGCAAGCTAGCTAAGGTTTGTGTCAGTTTGACCCAAATGACACATTCTGTATGCAGTTTCACAGAATGACAATCACAGAATCACTTATGAATATGGCTGTTACCTTTTGTTTTATTGTGTAATGATACAATTTTTCAAGACAAAGTAGTTAGATTTCTATTCACATGAAACATATGACAAGTAAGCAAGTCTGGAGTTATTATGAATAAAACTTGATGTCTAGTTACCTTGTTTCTAAAAAGATAGTTTCACTGTGAAGTGAGCATTTTTGAATCCTGTTTTAAGGTATTGATTGACTTCTGCTGTAGTCATAGATCATGTAGTAGTAAGTCATAGGTCTCCCACCTGGGTAATTTGTTCTATGTCTAGATCAATTGTTATTTCCTTATTTTTTTTTAATCTTAACTGTCTACTCGTAGTAAATATGTGACATATGATGGAGGAGCAGCATCTTGAGAGAACAGAACTGCGTATTTTCTGGCTGCATATAAGCTTGATGGTATTATATGTACATCATGGGTGGGTTTTGTGCTGTTATAAAACGATGCTAGGGGAAAGTTTTCAAGAGTAGGTAACTGACCACAACTGCTCGAAGTTGAAGTTGGAGATGCAGGTTGAATGGTACAAACCCTTATTGGACTTACAGACCTGGAGGTATCTCTAGACAAAAGCAAAAGCAAAGACCTTATGGTGTCCAGTTGAGTGAGGCTTGATGTATGTATCCATTTCACTACATAGAAGAGAGTGAGATATTGTGAGTACACTAAGTTTCAAGGATAAGATCTTTAGCTGAACACCTTTGTAGAGCAGTGTTGTTTAGTTATCTCATGGTCTGGCAGTGACTATGCCTCAATAGCAGAACCTGTCATCCATTCTAGTTAGCAATCCATAGCAGTTAACTGTCAGTATTGTTTCTCCCAGGTGTTTTGATTCACCAACGATATCTCCCATGGATGTTAAAATCAGTTACACGAATTCATCAGTGCCATCATTTGAACGAATCCTAGTTGAAAGCACCATCAACGCCAGCATGTTCAGGAGCACTGGCACTGTGTGCTGTGAGGCCTCCAGCAATGGGGACAGGAGCTCGGTTTTTTTTAACTTTGCTGTTAAAGGTAATGGCTGGAGTGAATGAGACCATAAAACGTGGGTGCTATTCCACTCTTTCTGTAAGAGGATTTTAACTGGCTTACCTTTGCTGTAAGAAAGTTTGCAGTGCTGTGGCTGAGCATATGAGAACACATTACACTACATGTTCTACCTGTCAAATAATTGCTTTAATTTTTCAATGAGTATTGTGGTTTCGTCTTTTTACAGCTCCAGATCTGCAGCATGGTAGGTTGCTGTTTTCTTCTGTCTGTGCAGCACAGGGGCAGATCAGCTTCAGCATTACACTGATGTTCCTTCTCTCTCTGCCTTTTCTTTTTCTCTTGTTTGTTTTGACTATTTAGGCCATCACTTTTTTTTCAAGGAAGGACTGTATTTTTTTAATGTTTTTACAATGTCTCAAGAAAAATGTGGTCCTGGACTTGCTTAGAGCCTAAGGGTCCTGTTGTTGTAAAAGAAGTAACAACAGCATACTGCAAAAGTGTTTATGAATTTTGTAGCAGTATTTGTAGGTTTGTGGGGGGGAAAAAAGCACTAGGACATAGATGACATGAAATGTGTTTGTAAATCTGTGCTTTTAGTGAAATCAAATGT
Organism: Bucco capensis; assembly: GCA_013396975.1. Lineage (NCBI taxonomy): Eukaryota > Metazoa > Chordata > Aves > Piciformes > Bucconidae > Bucco > Bucco capensis. The sequence continues at coordinate 43,332 of VWZO01009227.1, read as the reverse complement.
TCTATTACTTCTTTTTATTCTGTTATACCCAGATATAACATGTAAACAAATAAGCCAGATTGGGGCAGATGGATTTTACTGAAATGGTAAAAATACTCTTTTGCTACTCGGCACAACCTCTACTTACAAAGACTGTGCTGTAGAGATCATACTTGGGGGAGGAAAAAGAAAAAAGAGAAAAAATTAGAACTTCAGAACTTCTTTCTTTAACCTAACTTGACTGAGGTTGTACAAACTCCTTGCATTAACTGATCTTGGTGTCATGCCTCCTGAATTGGTGAAGCTTAGACTCCTGAGACAACAAACTGGGTGGTTCTGTGCCAGCTCTGTCTCCCTCCCCAGGAAAACCTTTCTGATGTACCTGAAGCACAGCTGGGAAGTCAAACCCCAAAACTGTTTTGCAAGGAAGAACCAAGGAAGTTTTCTCCTGCATGTTTTTAGTACAGTTTTTCTTATTCAGTATTTAAGCAGAATTTTCTCTGTTTCTTTCCAGAACAAATCCGTACCCATACCCTTTTCACTCCGTTACTAATTGCATTTGGAGTTGCTGCAGGACTGATGTGCATCATAGTCGTGGTCCTGGTCTACATATATTTGCAGGTAAAAGCAGTAGCCTTTCTGCTGGAGTTAGGAAGGTGTGTGAGCTGCCTGTGGAGGCTTCAGTAGTGACAGTTATTCTCTGTCTTTTCCAGAAACCCAAATACGAAGTCCAGTGGAAAGTAGTTGAAGAAATAAATGGAAACAACTATGTTTACATAGACCCAACACAACTTCCTTATGATCATAAATGGGAATTTCCTAGAAACCGGTTGAGTTTTGGTTAGTTTAGATTTATTTAACTTAATCTGCAAGGTGAAATCTTCAGGTCTCATGATACTTTGGTCAAACACAGCAGGGTTTTGTCAAAAAGACATTGTACAATAATGCAAATAGTAATAATTGCTCATACTTACCTTGGGACAAAAAGCAAGCAGATGTATATATAGTACCTTGATGTCATAAGATAAAATATTGAACTCTTCAGGAAGAAGTGCTCCAAGCTGTAACAGAGTATTTTGTTTTGCTTTATTAGGTAAAACCCTTGGTGCTGGAGCTTTTGGAAAAGTTGTTGAAGCCACTGCTTATGGTCTGTTTAAATCTGATGCTGCTATGACAGTAGCAGTAAAGATGTTGAAAAGTAAGTTGCTGTAATGTACTGAGCAATTTTTTTCTCCCTTCCTTTCGGTCGGTGTGTTACATACTGAACATTGTACTTTGCCTTGCAGCAAGTGCCCATTTAACAGAAAGAGAAGCCTTGATGTCAGAACTTAAAGTGCTGAGTTACCTTGGAAACCACATTAATATTGTGAATCTACTTGGAGCTTGCACTATTGGAGGTGGGGTAACAACAGCTTATTGATTATTTCTCTTCCTTTTTTATTGCCAGAAGGGGGAACCTTCCGAAGAAGAATCCAGTGCTGCTAAGTAAAAGGAATCTTAAATACATTTCTTGCTTAGGCAGGTTGCAAATCATCATGACCATCACGTGTGACTTACTGAATCCAGATTTTAGGCTCATCCTAAAAGCAGTAATGAGACCACTGCAGCTGTGGATAAATAGGAAGGTTACCGTTATTCTCTTTCATGTGAACCATTGTGCATTTTCTTCTTGAGAGAAGGCAAAATGCACGGCATAAGTTTTTTCCCTCAACCACACTGTTTCTCATGAGTGAGAAAAGATATGTGAGCTGGCTCCGTGTTAATATTCAAGGAGAAGTCAGCAGGCCTGTCTTGTATAGTCTTCCAGCCTTCTGTTTAAACTGTAAATGTATGTTAAGGCACCACTGATATTACAAATTCTTAGCAGCAGAAAGTTGAGAGAAAAGATTTCCAAATAAACTATTGCACAAAACAAACATTTGATATTAACTTAATAAGTTCGTTTTCCTACATAGTAAAAGCTACAAAACAGCTAAACTGTCAATACAGAGTGATACTGTGCTGTATTTTTGATTTATGTGCATTTTAATATGAAAGATACTATTACTTCTTACACAACTATTTGGCCTTTAAGTTTTTGCTTCCTTTTTCAAAGAAAAAGAGCTTGTAAAAATTCCTAGTTTCAGATGGAGGTGAAACATCTCTCACTTTCACATTTAATGATTTAAAAATAGGATGAAACAATCTTGTTTAATGATTCAATAAAGTAGACTCACTGGCCTGAGCGGTTGCCTGTTGTAGCTGAAAAAATGTCAGATATTTTTAAGAAGATCCTGCCACAAACACTGCTTTTGCTGTTACGAAAGCTATAATTTTTAACCGCAGAAAAATGGAAATAAACTAGTAAGGCTAGGAAATGGTGGTACAGAATAACCTTACAGATGAAATAACATGCATTGCAATTACATATTCAGGGGCCATAGCTGGAGTCATTCACTCAGGAAACATATATTTGATCTATAAACATCCATGCTGGAGATGACTTGATTCTCCTTTCTGATTTCATTTTAATATTCTAAGAGCTTGTACAGTGTAGCTTTCTGTCTCAGCAGGCTGTTCTGTTTGAATGATTTTTCCTATTATACTGCAGAATATAGCACTCTACATCATTTCTAAAACGTTACTGAAGGAGTGTGAAGCTCTACTGTAAACAGAAGTGAATCAAAAGGATTAATGTTTGAAGCTTGAATTACTCTAATGTTTGGAACAAATAGCTTCCTTCAGGAAGTGAGCAAAATCAAACAGATGTGTCTGGCCAGAAACATTATCACTTGAAGAAAGAGAAAAAGACGTATTTGTTTAATTTTTGTACAATGCAGTGCTATTGAGGGCAGAAAGTCTAAGTGGGAGCAGTGCAGCTTTAGCTGGACCTAGTTGTTGATATGTGAAAGGGAAGATCCTGGGTTACTTTTCTGTAACTTTTCAAGTCTAGACTGTGCTAGGCAGTGTGATTTTTAATAGCCCAGCTTGTGTGCTTGGCTGAATGCTATCTTTATGTAAGATTTTTCTGCTTTAAAAACAGTACTCATCTTCTTTCTAAACCTCATGTACATCTACAGGTCCCACTCTGGTCATTACAGAATATTGCTGCTATGGTGATCTTTTAAATTTTCTGAGACGGAAACGAGATTCATTTATTTGTCCAAAACATGAAGAACATGCAGAAACAGCAGTTTATGAGAACCTTTTGCATCAGACACAGCCTGCAGCGTAAGTATGACCTACTGAAATGTACTTGTGTTTTTAGAAGATTGAAGAGGAGGAAGTAGTAGGTTTGGTTAGGGTTAAGAGATGTGGAGAAACCCTTCCTGCAGCATGTTTTGAAGATTCTTTGCTGTGCAAGGAAATAATTTAATTAAAGAGATGATTTGTACAGTGGGTGGTTTATTCTAACAGAGCACAATGGATTGTATACACTCTCTTTACTTCTTTATCAAATTTCCTGTAGTTATTTCATGCAGCTCCTTGGCTCTGATCTTCATATCTGTTTGTGTTTATTGGTCGTGTTAAACATGGGCAATGCTCATTTAGCAGCTTGAATGACAATTCCCCCAGAGTTGGAGTGTTAATACCCTAATATTCTGAGCTCTCCTAAGTTCCTGCCTTCAGAAATGACTCCTTACAAAATCAAACCAATGCCTTACAGTACTGGAGATAAGCTGCCACCAATAGCTCACTAGATTTTGTGACGACGTGACCCATGTCAGAATTCTGATATTACTTTTGTACTTTAGCTCTTTTCAGTTACTTTATCTGTACATTTTCAACTGCTCTGTTTCAGATACCAGCCCAGAGCTCTCTCCAAGTATGTTTCCAAGTGGATTTCCTGCTCACTCCTTCTCTTTGCAAAGTGAGGGAGACATAACTTTCCAAAACCTAAGAGCGATTACAATACCTGCCCATTTTTATTATTAGTCTGTTTGTTTTGTTTCACCAGTGGGCCCATTACTTTGTGCTGACAGGCACAAAAGAACCAGCCAGACCCTTAGGAAGTGATAAAGTCCTTTGTCCCAGCAAGATGTGGTATTAGGGAAGGTGTTAGTGCCATGTTAATGTATGGATAGCAGGTGATGCCCCAGAGGGCTAGGGACCACTGAAGTGATGGTGTATTTGGCCATTGGAGTTGTGTCCTCTTTTCAGTGAAGGAATCTCACTGAGCACATTTTGTAAACTGAGGTATTAACGTTGGAGTATTTACCAAATTTACTGTAAAGTTGCAGCTGCTAAATGCATCACATGTTTCTTGATGTCTGATTTCCTAGAAAATAGACACTCAGCAAGATATTAATGGAGAAAGGTAGAGTTACCTTTAATTGGAAGCTTCCACACCATCAGAATTCTGTACATGGACATCACTCCGATCTAAGGGGTTACCAGTTTTTATACCCTTCTAGCAATTAACATATAGGATATCTATAGCCAACCCTGGGCACAGATTTCTCTTATTCCCCACTCCTAGTGGTCTTCCAATCTACCCCTTGGAGAGGGTCCAAGGGGTCCTTGGCCCTCTTCCTGCGTTTGGTCTTCCAGGCTGTTGGTAGGCGGCTCTCACAACATCATGCCCTTGGTGAGGCTTGAGAATGTCCGAGATAATGCTTTGTTGCCTTAAGGAGAGTTGAATCNCAGGTCCAGTTCAGTAACCATGAAGTGAGTTTGTGGTGAATGTCTCCCAAACGCAGTGAGACATCATCGAGAGTTACCTGATGTAACTGGTTTCCTTCCAAATTGTAACAGTAACTGGTGTTGAAGCCAATTAGGGACCAGTTACTATTCTCATTGTCAGTTGCTGGCATTCAAGTGCAAATCCAGCAGTCATTTTGCAAACGACTTGAGATACATTTTAGACTAAGGCCACATGCAATTTTGATTTCAAACTCAAATCATAGTTACTGACTGTGCAGATAATATTTACAGAAGAAACATTAAGTCATATCTTCTTCATTGGTGTCAGGTTCTGATTTGCTAGCAATTCCAGGATTTTAAGCTTTCTTAACTCTGGAGTAATGAAGCTCTGAGGCATCACTTTAAGAATGTATCCAGTGGCTTCTGTTATGCAAACAGTCCAGAAAGTTTACATAGTTCTAAAAGTTCTAAAAAGCTACAAAACATACTAAATCTTCAGGCATCATTCTGGTGGTGACTAAAGCTATTGGTGATCTTACTACACATTTTCATGTTTGCTTTATGGCTTCATTTATTGTTCATAAACAAATATTTCAGGGTAGGGATGGTCTATGTATACAAGTTCTAATGGCAATGAAGTGAAAAATGCCAGAGTGCATCAATCTTTTCTGAAGGTGCCCAACTGTGTATTTATAAACTGTGTAGTATGAAAATCTGTATGTTTGAATTATATACAGCAATAAGAAAACTTGCAGCTTAAACCTGCTTAAAAATGCAGCAGATGGCTGTCCCAAGCCTTGACTGATTCTTCAAAATGCATATGAATCCCCTATGGAATTTGAGAATCTCTGAATTTAACGTTTTTTACCATTTATCTTCTGCATTTCAATTGTCACTTGAGTTGCTGAAATAGTCTGGTAGAAGTTGGCGTAAGCAGAATAAGGAAGCACTGGCAGATCCTGTGAAACATCTGGATGTTAATTTATAGAGAGTGAAGTCTGTATAAACACTGTATGTATGAAAGGGTTTTTTGCTCACCTGAGCCAAGCTCAAAACTTTGAGAGGCATCATTAGCTGTACTAACAAACCTCTCTTTCTGTACAGGCCTTTCCTCATCTTTTTTTTATACATCCATGAGTTTCCAATCTACTGATCATTTGTAGAGCATTGTGTTCAGAAGGTCGGCATAACATTGGCTTTTTGTTTAGATGGCTTCTGAGACCTTTTTCACTAAACTTTCTTTCATTTCATCCACTGCCTCTACAGTGAAGTTGCCAATGAGTACATGGACATGAAACCAGGAGTGTCATATGCAGTCCCACCAAAAGCGGATAAAAAACGACCAGTGAAGTCTGGTGAGTATGATGACAAGGAATTCTATTTTTTGGTGGGAGTGCAGAGAGAGGAGCTTCATGGATTTTTTTGAGTTTTATCCTACTTTCTGTCATGGATGGGGACAACTAAAACTCATAAATTTTTATGAGAAGGCTTGAGAAAGATCAGTTGCTAAATTACAGTGTCTTGTGTTTCTCTGCACTTAAATTTGAGTATGGGGATTTTTTTTTGGTTTTGCCAGTGGGCTATTTACTCGACTCTAGTCTGATACTTAATGCAGATCCCTGCTTTGTTTAATGTTAAGATAAATCTGTTTCTAAATTGTTACACTTGCTCCACTCTAAAGCTATTGTTTATATTGTGTAGAATCCTGCACTGATCAGGATGTTACCCTTTCTATGCCAGAAGATGATGAACTTGCTCTAGATGTTGAAGATCTACTAAGTTTTTCTTACCAAGTGGCAAAGGGGATGAGTTTCCTTGCCTCCAAAAATGTAAGTTAAGAATTTTTAGGAGCTGGACAGAAACAGAAGATTTCTGATTTCCTTTAACATCACTTCCAGTGTTTTTATGTGATCCATGTGTTTAAATACTGAATATTTGTGTGTTCTTTTCAACAAGCACTGCAAACTGATACGCTTCTTCTTGTACCTGAAGCTTTGGCTGATGTTAGAATTCTGTACTGTGCTATTGGCCAAAATTGGTGTTTTATATTTCATAAAACAGACTATAGAGTGCACAGGAGTAAACATGAAGCAGTGCTTTTGCATATCCACAGTTCAGACTGTTAGAATCAGTGGCTTTGCTCATGAATGGAAATTAGTATAGAAACGTCAAGAGAAGAGGAGAGGAATTTCAGTAAAGTACGTCTGCTGCAATTCCAAGCTTCGCTGATCAACAATGATGTGTGTTGGGAGATGGCAGGTGCAGCTGACCCCTGCCTTGCTTAGGTGGTGCCTCTTACCAGTTTGATCATCAGCCCTTCCTTTGTTTCCTGGAACACACACATAGTTTCATGAGAACTTCTGATGGCTTTGGGGGCAGTGAAACCCATAGGAACCCTAGGGAGTTACCTCTTCAGTCTTCTCTGTTGTATGGGAATGAAATGGAATTCAGGAAGGAACCAGAAACCCAACATGTGAATGCTTTCAAAAATAATTAAATCTCGAGAGTTTAATATTTATTCTCTGTGGCACTGCTGGAGAGTTTACAAACTGAAGAACAGTATGAAGACAGCTGCAAGCTGTCTATTTGCGTGAGTTTTAAACCACGCTGCATTTGCTACTTCTCTTATGCAGAACATTGCCTTAAACAGAAGGACTATCACATTGTGTACTTTGGGTTTTTTTAGCAAGGTATGTCTTGATTTTTAATTTTCTGGAAAGATAAAATCAGCCTAGACCCACAGAGAATCTTTGTTGGCTACCCTGAGCATAACAGACATTTCTCTGGGTTTTGCAGGAGAGGTGTTGCATAACAGAAGAGGATTTATAGAAGTCTTAAGTGCAGCATAATTATGACCTTCCTATAGTTGTTCTTAGATTTTACTTGAAAATTGCCAGTTAACATGCAAACGTTGTAACTTGTACAGACCCAGGATAGTACAGGTGCACCGTGGGTAAAGCGCAAAACCAAACTTGTGAATTTAAGGAAAATAAGGTAGTCCTAGGATTCTGTTAGCAGTTGGAAATGTGGCTGTAATTCTGCTCCAACAAAATCCACATTAAAGCTTGCTTTTGCTCTTCGTTTTTTTTTCTTCACTCTTTTTCCTTCCAAACCCTTTAGCTTGCTTTTCATCTATCAACAGCTTCAAAACAGGCCTGTCAGGCAAACACATTATATTATAGATTTTAATGCTTTTCGCCAGGCTCATGTATCCTTCACTATTCAGGATATACAATGCTTAGCACATACACTCTTTATTTCATTTTATTTTCCTGTAGTATAGTCCCAGGATTCACTACTCATCATTCCTGGTGACTGTTTTCTTTATGGTCTTTCCATGGATACAGACACCGTGACATTGAGCATCAAAGGCAGTAATGAATGATCTAACACCACTTCACTGTGAGGTTGGAAAGTAATGTGTGGTATCTCTTTGGCAGTGCAAAATTAACAGCTTTATCACAGAATTAAGTTGCACTGTGCTAACATATTACTGTGCTTGGTGATCTTCAGTTGTTGTTATGTATATACAAGCTCTTAGCTACAGCTAGTAAATGCAGAGTAGTGTGAGCTGATGGTTAAGATGCTTCAGATTGCCTCACACCCCGGGAAAGGGGGATCCACACAGATGAGCAGTGCAGAGTACCCAGCTGCTCTTCTGCAACTTGCTTGCGTGTCAAGGCTCAGAGGCATAAAATTGCCTCTGTGAAGGAGTTGGGATAGGAGCCTGTCCTGGGGCAGGGCATGATTCCCTTATTAAGGACACTGTGCCTTAATCACAAGACAAGGCTTTCTCCAGTGGACAAAGTCTTTGTTTGATACAGACTGCACTGATTCTGAAGGAACAAGGCAGAGACATGCTCGATGCTTGACCATTCCTTCACTTTACTGCTTCAGTGCAGTAATTTTCATATTCAAAGTGAAGAATATGTTGTATTGGGAGATGAAGGAGAGTCCCCTGAGACACGAAGTGTCATTAAAAACAGTACCTCATGTAAGCATGCAGAAAGGACAGAGATTAAGTTGCTTATGCAATCTGCAGTTATCATTTCCTGAGTTTGATTTGCATAACTCTTGATATTTTAAGTCATTCTTTTGTAGGGAACTTGTTCAGTTAGGAGGGCTGTGGCCTATGTGTACTATATGCCATCAGTAAAGTAGCAGTTTAATGCTCTCCTTTCCAGGTAGAAAAAGGAAGAGATTTGTTGGATAAGTACCTCCGTTCTCTAACAAATCCACATGGACTCCACAGTTGCATACAAAGACAACATGACCACTGGGAAACCAAGGCACCTTTCTGGAGCTGCAGTTGCAAACATTGTGCATAGTTCTCAAGTGAAAACTCAAGTAAAAAATAGCTAGGTCACCAAACACATGGCTATTCATTGAAAGATACTGTCATGTGAAAATATCCAGTATTTTAAAATACTTAAGCCTGCTCATAAAACTCTCCTAGGTACTTAATAATTCAAGTCTTCTAGAGGAGTATTTTTGAAATGGAATTCCCTTTCCTGACTTCTGTGCTTTGAAGTTGTTGCCACAGTTTTCCCTATTTTCAACATTTTAGCACTTTCCTCTCAACCTTAATAGCTAATTCATAAAAGGTTGAAATTATTTTAGAAACAAACCACATTTCCCCCTTATGTGTCATGTCTTATGAAACAAGGCAGTGATTTTTTTTTTTAAAGTCAGAGAAAAAGTACATTAAACTTCAGCTGCAAAGGTGAAACACTAAAATTTCAAAGTGACTGCAAGTGATCTTTTCTAAAATAAATGCATAGGCAACCAAGTGGATCAGTGTCCTGATTGTAAAGATACTACACCACTATGTTCATCATCTGAGTCAGCTTATTAACACATGGCTTCATTATGACTTTCAGCTTGCCATAAAATGCATAATGCAGTAGGTTATATAGCTAAGGAAATATGTAACCAAGCAACAACCTGTTAAGGTTATTATAAAATAACTTTGTTTGTTTGTCTGTTTGTTATTTAGTGCATTCATAGAGATTTGGCTGCAAGAAATATTCTTCTCACTCATGGTCGAGTAACAAAAATCTGTGACTTTGGCCTGGCAAGAGATATAAGGAATGACTCAAATTATGTAGTCAAAGGAAATGTAAGTATATATGATATTTTATCCCCCTGTTTTAAGTTAGAGGAGTTCCTGTTGTCTTGACTTAGAAAGACAAGTCTGTCTTAGTTCAGCAGAAATCTAGATCTGCCAATTCTGAAATATATCTGAGTTGGTCAGAAATGTTGGGAGGGGCAATTCCTGGTTATAGATGTGTGCACTGATTAAACCCCTCAATATATACATGTTGTTGCGCTGGAAAAATGTGCTGGTATCTGAATGTAGGTTGTAGTAGAGGAGATATTTTTGCTGCGCCAATATAACAGTCTTTCTGTTACATCTGAATGTACTGAAAGTTACAGCTCTGTGCGTAAACTCTGCAAGTGTTGCCACTGGAATATTCTGGCAGCCCAATCCTTAATATAATTATTTAGAAACTTTCTGTGGAAATTGCTATATTTGTCCATTACTGAAATAGATATTTTTAAAATTTCTAAATAATTAGAGGATTATGTCTGCTTTTTGCTATAAAGCACCATTCAGACAATGGAAACTGGATTCTGAAATGTAAATTTATTGATGTGGGCACAGTGGGGGGCAAAATGTCATGTTTTTTTCTGGTTCCATTCAAATTTTAATTTTGCGTGTGTAACAAATACAGCTTTAACTTTCAGCTATAGTTCGAATTCTGTAACAGGGATGGAACAAGACACTATATTTTAATGAAAAAAGTTTAAAACCTGCCAGGTAGAAGAGTACTAATCACACTAGTACCTGCTAGACCTCTGGGAGGATGCAAAGGCACTTTGAAGTGATGTATATTACCTTGACAGCGTTTGAAGTCCCCTTTAAAGTGCTAGTGCAGTAAAAGAACCCCTACTACAAAAGAAAATTGAGCTTGTGTGTGGTTAAGGTGGAGGATTGTGCTACAAAGCATAGGTATTTTTCATCTCAAACTGATTTGTGCTGCCTAGATTAGCGTTTTAAGTCTGTGTCAGTTATGTGCAGCCAGCCACTCCCTTCAGAGTACATATGCTTTCACTTGCACTATTTTTCAGAGGAGAGAAGATCCATGTTCAGCAAGGCAGCCCTGCTTCCCAGCCCAGCTGAGTGTTCCACAGTCAGGGGCTGCGCTGCTCGTAGTTAGAGACTTGACAACTCACGAACTGAACCCTGCCCGTCCTAGTTTTGGGCAAACTGATGCAGAAAGAAAATCCCACACCTTAGCATTTCTCACCAAAGTGGTTTGCCACACTCAGTTAACCTGAGGTATCTGAGATACCTCTGCTGCTCTGCTATCCCCTAGCAGTTCCTGATGTTCCAGATACCAACAGCATCCCTTTTTTAAACTATGGGAGAGATGGGTTTGTTGGTTGTCTTGAAAAATAGTGCCAGCCACTGGGTGCCTAGATGTTGGGGTTAGGGAAAAATAGGAGCTGAAATAATTCAGGAATGGCTGTTCTACCAAAGTATTGAGTGTCACTTAGTCTAAGAAAGCTGCTTTCAGAGTCAGATCAGAAGCTGCTTGATCAGTCAAGGTTCCTGGGAGTGGGAAGTGCAGACCAGCAGCTTAGGAGGGAAGTGGGCAGTAAGTAATGACATTTAACTTCTCTAGGCTAGCCTTACATTTCCCGAGTTGTCTGAGAATAGGATTTTATGTAGTCTGAAAGGGTCAGAGGAGGATAGGCTGCAACTGCCTGGGGAGAGAGGAAGCACTGGCTGCAGGAGGCATCTAGTTGCATCTAGTTCCTGATCTTAAGAGTGTTAGGGTACTGCTAGTCATGGACACTGCTGGGAGGTAGTGCTAACGGCAGCTAGGGGCTTGGCCAGGAACAGTGTTTGCTGTCTGTCTTGTTCAGGAAATAAACAACTCTAGTTACATCTCTGGTGAGCCAGACCATGGCAAATGCTGCCTTTCCTCCACCTTATTTCTTTTCCTTTCTGTTTGCCTCCTTTTCTGTTGAATCTCCTTTCCTTACAAGACATCAAGGTTCTTCTTTACTGTATGACTGAAATATATCTTTGAACACATCGTTTCAAGACCACTTAAAAGGAAGAGACCTGATTTCGCTCACATCAGGATAAATGCTTAGGAGAGAAGCCTGGCCGTCTCCTACAGTCAGACAAGGAAAGAGCAAATCAGGTGGAAGGTGGAAGCAAATCTAAAGGCTTCATATGCCGTTTCCTTTGCTCCAGTTAACATTCCTGAGGAATATCTATCCCTACACAAACTTAAAAAAAACCATAGAATCGTTTAGTTTGGAAAAGACCTTTGAGATCATCAAACCCAACCATTAACCTAGCACTGCCAAGTCTACCGCTAAACCATGTCCTAAGTGCCACATCTGCATATCTAATAATACGTCCAGGGATGGTGACCACACTACTTCCCTGGGCAGCCTGTTCCAATGCTTGACCACCCTTTTGGTGAATTTTTCTTATATCCCATCTAAACCACCCTTCGTGCAACTTGACACCATTTCCTCTTATCCTATCACTTGTTGCTTGGGAGAAGAGACAGACCTCCACTTCCCTACAGCCTCCTTTCACGTAGTTGTAGAGAGATATAACGTCTCCCCTGAGCTTCCTCTTCTCCAGGCTAAATGACCCCAGTTCCCTCAGCAGCTTCTCATAAGACTTGTGCTCTAGACCCTTCACCAGCTTCCTTCCCCCTCTTTGGATGCATTTCAGCACTTCAATGTCATTCTTGTAGTGAAGAGCCAAAAACTGAACACAGTATTCCAGGTGTGACCTCATCAGTGACGAGTAAAAAAGGGACAATCCTTAGACCTGCTGGCCACACCATTTCTTATATAAGCCAGGATGCTGTTGGCGTTCTTGGCCACCTGGATAGATGCACTGCTGGCTCATGTTCAGCTGAGTATTGATCAGCACCCCCAGGTCCATTTCTGCCAGGCAGCTTTTCAGCCACTCTTCCCCAAGAAGCTTGTAACGTTGTATGGGGTTGTTGTGACCCAAGTGCAGGACCCAGCACTTGTCCTTGTTGAACCTCATAGAGTTGGTCCTGGCCTGTTGATCCAGCCTGTGCAGATCCCTCTGTAGAGCCTTCCTTCCCTCAAGCAGATCAGCATTCCTCCCCAATATATATACATATGTTAATATATATTTCTTTCATATGAAATTTCATGAGGTTTTTTTCTGATATACTGAGGAACTGAAGCATATATCTTAACTGTTGATTAAAGCCTTGAAGCAGCTAGATTGTGAAACTCATACGTGTGCCTGTGCTGCCCAGTCCATAGAAGCAGACTTGCTTGTTTGCATAAGGAACTTTGCTGTGGTCATATAAATTATTTTGCTTTCTCTTCCTGCCATCCTTTATAAACAAGACAGGAGGGGCCACACAGTATACAGAAAATCAGAGTGCATGAGTTTGGTAGACCCACAGATAGATGAATCAGTAACTGTGAAGCATTTAGAGACTCTAAAATGCTGAGATTTTCGTTTATGATTGGGTACTTCTATTTCTTGATTTAACAAATATTTTAAGGTCATAAGAAATAGAGAAGGTTAATATTATCTTAGAAATCTTGTGTACCTTATGTCCATTGTCTTTATTTACTCCCTTTTCCCTGGAAAGGCTCGTCTTCCTGTGAAGTGGATGGCACCTGAAAGTATTTTCAATTGTGTCTACACCTTTGAGAGTGATGTCTGGTCTTATGGGATATTGCTTTGGGAACTCTTTTCTTTAGGTAAGCTCCTTTCAAGTTCTGGACTTCAGGGGATTTCTATTTCATCCTTGTTTTACTGCATACGCAGAAACCATGTTGTTCACATGGTCTCTCCACAGGAAGCAGCCCATATCCAGGGATGCCCGTGGACTCCAAGTTCTATAAAATGATCAAGGAGGGATACAGGATGTTCAGCCCTGAGTGTGCACCACCTGAAATGTAAGTGACCAACCAGCACCTCTAATCACCAACCATCAGCAGTGATGCAAAGCAAGAGAATCTTCCATTCTTGCATTAAGGCACTGCACCCATTGTCTTTTTTAAGTTCTTTTTGCAGTTTAAATAGTTAATGTACTTTAACTAGAGGAATACATGCCTGTGTTGTTACAAGCAGTGAAATACACCCATGCCTTGTACCGTCTGATCATTTTGTCATTGCATCTGCTCGGTGTCAATAAATTATTGACAGATCACAGAACATAATTAAACATTTCTAATTCAGATAAAGCAGGCAGTGAGATATATCATCAGACTGTACAGCATCTCCATTTGTTCCCTGCTGTCTGACAGCCGAGGACTGGCTACTCATCTTCTTTATGAGCCATCCCTAATTCACTATTTTGTAAATGGATTGGCACTTAGCAAGCTGTCAAAGAAAACTGTGTCCAGAGACTCTCATTAGTACAGAGTCCTTTGTTGTCACAAGCACAGGTGTTAGCAGCACTATTTTTATTCTTAAAAGCCATTCAAAGAGAAACTGGGGTCCTGGGCCACACTTTTCTTTCACATAATAATGGCAGTGAGATAAGAGCTCTAAGGATTTCTTCGGGAGTGTTACTTAATTTTTATGTCATATCTTTGTAGGTATGACATAATGAAGAGTTGCTGGGATGCTGATCCTTTACAAAGACCCACATTTAAACAGATTGTACAGCTGATAGAGCAGCAGCTTTCAGATAATGCACCCCGGGTAAGTTATAGGTCATCAGTTTTTTGGGGTCAAAGCAGTTTCAAGCAAGACTGAGGAGTAAAGAGCCTGGGCACTTCATTAGTTTCCAATATTTATGTAGCTTTGTGCTATAAATTTGGGTGGTAGGAATGATAACTGGGCTACTCACTTCTGCTTTGTTGTGCCATTAGGCGGTAGCTGTCTAAACCCATGCCTGAAACCAGTACCACCTGGAGAAGACTCATTGCATGATTGATGTTTCTCACTCAAAATAGACCTGGCACAGTAATTTTGGTGTTATAAAATGCAGTCATACTGCATAAATTCATCTTACCTTAAACTATGAAAAATTGTATTCCAATGGGAAGTATCTCAGAAGTGAAGTATACTTAACCTTCTATTAGAAGAGCTTTCTGGATGAATGGGTTGAGCTTTTGCGTTGGGCCTTTTCTCACTTGCTTGCCCCAAGCTCTGTTTGTATAACCTTGGAGGTATGTTGTGAAAAACAATATTCACCACTCTTTTGAACATTCCTTAGGAAAAGTTTTTTCTGAGAGAGTAACTGGACAAAAGAATCCAAAGTAAAACTTGAGGCACATCAGAAACTTGAATTTTCTCTTGAAGTAATACTGTGTGTTAGTGGGGTTAAAAAAAATAAAGTTTAAAACCTGTTCTGAAAGTAAAGCTTCCTTTTACCTTCTGGATGCCTTGTTTGGGCATGGAGTACATGGCTTCCTGACAATTTGAGACAAGAGGAAACTGAAAGCTACTGGTGTTTAATTGCATCCTGTAGCATATTTTTGGCAGGTGCAGGCAATTCTAAAACAAAAGCAAGAATGCAAAGAAGTATTAGAGAGATTTCTGGAGGTGTTTAGTAATAACATGAACTGCATTTTTTCAAGCTCAATTGAAATTTGGTGTGAGATTGAGGTTCTTGATTGTCTAAAAGAGCAGTTAAGCCTAAGACCTTTTGAAATGTTTTTTAGATTTGCCAAGAAACACCTGAGCTGGAACCCTTCCATGGCAGTGTATAGTACACATGGGGAAAGGCCAGGAAAGAAAGGAGCGTTCTCCAAGTGTGTGTGAATCATAGAATGTTTGGGGTTGGAAGGAACCTTTAGAGGTTATCTAGACCAACTGCTTTGAAGTGAGCAGGGATGTCCGTAATATGAAGGGAGCAGTCTGCAGAGTACTGACACCACTGTTTGGCTTCTGCAGGTTTATGCAAACTTCTCAACTCCACCTTCCAGTCAAGGAAATGCTCCTGATCACTCGGTGAGGATTAATTCAGTGGGTAGCAGTGCCTCATCTACTCAGCCTCTCCTGGTACGTGAAGATGTTTGAGTGGCATCTGGAAGAAGGGGAGCCCAGATTATCTGCTGTATTGTGCAGGGGGTGAGAGAGGGATGACTTCAATAATTTCTCTTACTTTTACTCACTACTACCACTGTGTAGCTGAAATATTGTTGTAATACTGTCCTTTATCACACACTGTTACACATAAACTTAATCTGCTGAGCACGGTTAGAGACATCCTTGCAATGTTAACTGAAGCTGTATATATTTTGCTATATGGTGTGTATTTGCGATAGCCAGATCTGGAGGAAACAAAATGAAAAAAAAATCAAAAAAACACAACAAAACATCCTGAGCCAGGGTGTGGAACAAGATGACTGCAGATCAAACCAAATCTTCAATGATCCTTCTGTGGATCTGTGCGTGGAAGGCATACAGTCATTTTTTTCGTTAATCTTGTTTTGCTGAATTTAAGAAATAAACAGATATGAAGTTAATGGCTTTGCAAACCCCTTTCCACATCTAGCCAAGCCTAAGAAGCTTTTCCAGGCAGGTGTCATAGGCTGGAGGCCAGCAAGGGTGCTGTTGTATGTACCTGGGCAAAAGATGTGAAAGGACTGAGTCCTTTCCAAAGCTGGTCTGCACAGCAGCAAACCCTCCCAGGAGCTCTGGGGTTTGAACCAGAGGAGGGGAGAAGAGAGCATAGATCTTTTTCTTTATTTCCCACCCTCCCTATCGGACTTGCAGGCCAGTTGTGAGGTTTCTGTGGGTATGGCCCATTCCCCACCAGGGACAGAGCTGCTCATCGCTGGGTCTCACCTCACCACAGAGCCTGAAACCCCCTGTCTTGGGAGCCCAAAGGCTTCAATGCTTCTTTTGCTAATAGTTATGTCCAAAAGTGCTCACCAAAGATAGGTGGGCCTTGCCAAATCGGTCAAAATACAAGAGGAGGGCTGCTTCCAGTAAACTGTGTCTGGAGGAGAGGCTGTTAAACGAATCATCTTATCTAAGCAAGAGCAGAGGCAAAAAATTCCCTCCTAGGGACCCTTTCTTTATCTTGTCCTGCCAAGGTGAACCTTTCCCGTGGGCAGGCCTGGATAGTGCTAACTGGAAAGGCTATTTTCCTCTGCCTGAAGTTGTTTCATCTTTCTGTAGTGATCCGGAGATCATAACCAAGAAGAGCCTAACTGGGAAGCACTGAATTTATAAATGGGATGAAAGAATCTCTTCAGTCTTGTTTGACAGACATGAGGCTTTAGGGTCGGTATCTGATGAGCCCAGGGTTGTGCTCAAGTATCTTCTAATCCCTTTTCTTCCCATTTGGAAACACTGTTATTTCTTTTATTACTTTGTTTCTGTCCCCTGGAAATTAGTAAAGGCATTGAGAGAAGCATTTGTCAGAGGCAGAGTACTAGTTAAGTACGTATTTATTTACAATGCACTTAAGCACTCAGTAACTTGTACTTTACCAGGATTTTGTTTGAGTTTACATGCAATTTAATTGTGTAACTAACTGCCCAAAGGCAAGGTAATTGTAAATACACACACTGGTAGTATATTTTGGGTTGTGTTGAATACCACACTCCTTCTATGACTGTGCATTTGGTTTACTGTTACAGGAATCTATCTTTCAAAGTCAAAAATAAGCCATTTGCACTGAGCTTCCTTAGGGTGTTGCACCTTTCTGAAGTTAGCCAGTTGTTTGGAGGCACTCTTATGCATACTTGCTGTTGAGCATTTTCAGTTTAATGCTATAAAAGCTCTTTTGTAATGTGTTGGCTTTAAGAGCAACTGTAGACAAACTAGGTATTATATGTCTTGGTACTTTACGGACACTTAGCTGAAAGAAGTTAGGGTTTTTTCTTTCTTGAAATTTATATTTTTATAATTTGGGGTTTTTTGAAATTTATTTTGCAATGGCTTGATGTTTTGAATGGGTTTATGCATTGTTTTTTGTAAATATGGAAATGTAGCAATAATGTCCTTTTGACTATTCTCAGTCCTTGAGTCGCAAAAATATTTTTATATATATATATGCAAAAACTATATGTATAAATATGTGAGTGTTCGAAAGGTTATGAAACACTTATGGATATGTTGCTTGGTTGTAGAATTGCAGTTCAGAGAAGTTCAAATAAATCTGTAAATATGTATCAAAATGCTACTGATGTGTACTATGTTAAGATCAAATATTTTCATGCAAGTATTAATAAATGCTTGGTTGAAGCGAAATCTCGGTATCAAGCCACACAGAGGTCAAATTTGCCATTCTTAAACATCTTTGCAAATGTGTACCAGAAAACCTTAATGTTGGTTTGTTACCAAAGTTCTTTACTTGTGGCTGTATGGGCCAAATGGAAACTCAGATGCAGCTTTATTCTAGGAAAAATTGCAACTAAAAGATTGATACTGTAGACCGTTGCTGCGGTCTGTATGTCATGAATAGCATTTAAAATTGAACAAAAAATATCTCTGTGCTATTAAGAGTATGGTTGCAGAGGCAGTTGGAGCCACTTAAAGGCTGCACTGATGCTGAATATTCCCCTTTTGCTCAAACATACGTGTGCTCTTGCATGCTGGCACTAGATCTCACTATGGGCTGGCCAAATGCAACACTGTAGGGGAGACAGGATGAGATACCTAATGCTGCTTGTGTTGGGAGGGTCATAGAGAAAATGCAATGCTTCCCTTGCTGAGCAGGTGCCCTCATCTTAGTGAGAGACCCTCTGCTTTAATACTCTAGATTTGAAATCTGTGACTCACCTGCTCACACTTGTTCCTCATGCTTTGCATCTGCATGGTTTACCTACCATTCTGCGTTGGTAGATAAAGAGCATATAGACAAAAGTTTCTAGAACTATTCTACCAGACCCTCCTACTAATGCATATGAGACACGAATCTCAACTGTTTTGGTCCTTAAACATTTCTATTCTGTCAGTGGACCTCCTTGAAGAGCTTCCTTTTTAAATCAGCTTTATTTTTTTTTTTTTTTCCTTTTTTGCTTCCACCCAAGACTTGGTTCTGCTAAAACTAACTAAGGAGATTAAAAACTAATTTTGTCAGGAGCTAAGAGATGCAACCTTTGCCACAATTGCATTGCCATTGTTTTCTAATAATGCTTTGGAAAATATCAAGATTGTGAATGATTTTGAACCATTTTTTGCCCTGTCATGTACACTGCCCTATTTAAGCAAAGTAGATGTCACACTGAGGCATCCCAGTGTCTGAGATGGTACAAATAATTAGTGAATTCTCATTTAGCATAGCCAAAGGAACTATTTTATGCATTTATTCAGTTAGCACATCATTAATTTTATGTTCTTGAAATGTTTCCACTTCTGAAGCAACCTACAATACACCTCTGCTTATAGAAATCTTTATCCTGTTTTCTTATTAGAAGGCTTGCAATGATTACTGCTTCTCTTCCTGTTCATGGTCACACAGACCATTTCCCCCTGAATTAATTTGCTAAGCCAATTCTAGGCAATAGCTTACATAGGGAAGCGTATCAGGAAGGTACTTGATGTGTATTTTAGCTGCCCTTCAAAGCTTTATTATACCCAGATATGAAGAGAAATCAGCATTGTGTCACCAGCATGGACTATGGGGACCAAGCACCATCACAGACTAACTATAAGAAGTGAGAGTGTAAAGCAGACAGAGTCAGGCTCTCTTCAGTGATGCTCAGGGACAGGACCAGACTCAGTGGGCACAAGTTGAAACACAATGGGCTCCTTCTGAGCACCAGGAAACACTTTTTTTTGAGGGTGACTGAGCACTGACACAGGCTGCCTAGCGAGATTGTGGAGACTCCATTATTGAAGATACAACAAAAACATCTGAACATGGTCCTGGACAATTAGCTCTAGGTGGCCCAGCTTGAGCAGAGTCGTTGGACCAGATGACCTCCAGAGGTACCTGCCAACCTCAACCCTTCTGTGGTTCTGCAATCGGCAAGGGCACTTTGGGGAATCTCATTCACTTGACCAAAAGAGAAATCCACCCTTATACCACCCATAAAAACCCACCCATAAGAATGATTCTTCCTCTGTTCTGTTTCCTAGTTAGAAGAAAATTGTTGTAACTCTGGGAGAGAAGAAGAAAGATTGTGAAGCACAACAGTGTAGATGGAATTGGTGACCAGTATCCCATGCATCACCAACACTAGGTTTTTTTGTTTCTGGTTTTCCTTCACGTCTGCGTGCTGTATAGGTCTTTGGGAAGCTGTAAGTAGATGGAGATATGATGTGCCTGGCCAAGTCACCAGGAAATGACCAGTCACACCCTGGACCAAAATGTTCACAGTGATCACTAGAGAGGTTAGACAAAGGCATCATTAATTCTGCATTCTAGGCTGAAACCTAGAGTGAAACATTTCCATCTTCCTGTTCGTAAAGGAAACTTCATTTTTGTCCTGTGGGTAAGTCTGAGTCTCAACAGAAGACAAGGAGCAGTTGCATAGACCTCTTAGCCCCTGAGGTAGAAATGAAGCTATAACAAAACCACAAAAACCTACTCTGCAGTTCTCTGGCAATCTCCAGAAACTTTAACGATGGATAATGCTTACAGATTGTCCAGGTTTGAAAGGACAAATTCGGGAAAAGGACCCTTTAAGAACCTCCCCCTTCCCCAAAAGGACAGAAAATGAATAATCCACTCTGTATACCGGGGGTGAGTTATAAAGAATAACTTTTTAACATAGAAAAATATATAACAATGAAAATATAGAATGGTACAAACCCTCCCGGTTCCCCCCTCACACCACCAGCTGCCCCCCCACTCACAGTAAAACCTGCTAGGGTGCAGTCCGACTGAGATGAGGTGGCAGATGAGATGAAGAGTGGAGGAGACTCAGGTGGTGGATGGTGACGGTGGTGGGAGGAATGGATGAGAGATGAGTAAGTGGTATGGCTGCTGCAGAATGGAGGAGAGCATGCTTTCTCCCTCTCACCGTCTTGTCCTTCTCCTCCTTCAGCAGCACCTGGGGCTCCCAGCAGTCCCCGCCACGCAAGTTCCTCCCTCCCGGCGTGCTGTGCACACCATGGCTGCCTCGTAGTCCCGTTGCCACTTTTCTACTACTGCTTGCAGCTCTCTCAGGACTCATGGGCTGTGGGCTGCTGCCGCCGCTGCTGCTTTGGGACTTGCAGGTGCGGGCTGCCGCAGGCTGTCGCCGCTCGCTGCTCTGCGGTTTGCCACTGCTCGCCACTCCAGGGTCTGCCGCTGCCCGGAACCTGGTGCGGTGCGCACCGTTTCTGGCAGTAGTCCCCTGCCACTGCACTCTCTGGGGCTGCTCCCGGCGGCCGCTACAGCCCGCGTGCCTCCACACCGGGCAGGCACTGCTGGTCAGGGGTGCAGGTCGCCATGGTGACCTGCCACTGGCTCGGCTCTGCTCCTACCCATGCAGCTGAGCCGGTGGGTACCCACCAAGAGTTTACAAACAAACACATTAACGCTTGAGGGGGGGAAAGGGGGGAAAGACAGATACCTCCAGCCATTTACATACCCTATAACACAGATGATCTTCAATTGCTATGTTTCTTGAGCACTGATTTTTTAAAAGATTCCTCCATAACTAATAAGTTGATGNGCGTGCTGTGCACACCATGGCTGCCTCGTAGTCCCGTTGCCACTTTTCTACTACTGCTTGCAGCTCTCTCAGGACTCATGGGCTGTGGGCTGCTGCCGCCGCTGCTGCTTTGGGACTTGCAGGTGCGGGCTGCCGCAGGCTGTCGCCGCTCGCTGCTCTGCGGTTTGCCACTGCTCGCCACTCCAGGGTCTGCCGCTGCCCGGAACCTGGTGCGGTGCGCACCGTTTCTGGCAGTAGTCCCCTGCCACTGCACTCTCTGGGGCTGCTCCCGGCGGCCGCTACAGCCCGCGTGCCTCCACACCGGGCAGGCACTGCTGGTCAGGGGTGCAGGTCGCCATGGTGACCTGCCACTGGCTCGGCTCTGCTCCTACCCATGCAGCTGAGCCGGTGGGTACCCACCAAGAGTTTACAAACAAACACATTAACGCTTGAGGGGGGGAAAGGGGGGAAAGACAGATACCTCCAGCCATTTACATACCCTATAACACAGATGATCTTCAATTGCTATGTTTCTTGAGCACTGATTTTTTAAAAGATTCCTCCATAACTAATAAGTTGATGTCCAAAAATTGCTCTGAGGCAATCTGAAAGATTGCCTGTTTTTCAGTTACCGATTATTGGTCACTCTTTTAGGTAATAATTACTATCTGTCAGCTGCCAGCCAGGCAGCAGAGGTGATTTACTAGCAGTGATAGCTCCAGTGACTTGATTTTTCTCTCTGTGCCATGGAAATAATTTTAGTTGTGCCTGTTTGAGCATGCACTCCTTGATAAGCAATGTCAGCAGCATCAGATAAGGGTTTGTGTGACAGGTTTAATACTACCCAACCATCAGGTCACCACACAGGAAGGCACAGTGTGTAACTTCCACTATGGATCATTACACATCAGTGTGTAGTACAAGTTACCCCAGTAGCTTCTTTGGCTGCAGAAAGTGAAAAGTAATCTTTGGCTTCCCCTAAATAAGTATATTTTTTTAAAGTACCAACACCAGTGGCTGGCTGCATTTCTTCTGTGAATTATAGTCCATGTGCTTTTGGCTGGGCCAAGTACCACTACTGGTCAGAGGGCCTTGCTCTTAATATGTCTTTGTGAGGGTGTTTGGTGTGGTCATCAAAAAGAGGCTGGCTTAGTGAGACAGCTGAGCACTCACATTAGGTGAATGAAATAATCATAGAATCATAGAACTGTTTCAGCTGGAAGAGACCTTGGAGATCATCAACTCCAGCCTTTGTCCCAGCCCTATCAATATGTGACATTTGATTTGACTGCTCAGGGTGGGAGGAGGTCTGCTGAGAAGAACAGCTGACCTGGGTCTAGCTGCCTGGTGAGCTGGGGATGAAAGGAGTGAAAGACGTTCCTGATGCTTCTGGACCATTTAATGCATTAAAACTAAATCTAAATGGCAATAGCAACCTCCTAGGTACTGGGTTTTTTTGGCATTTCCTCTTTGAGTTAAAATAGCAAGACAATTCAAACTCACTTATGAAATGAAAACACTTTTGTATTTTTCCCTTCAGTAATTTTTCATTCAAAAGCTGTTTGCATTTTTCTTCCTTTGCTGGAACCAAACATTAGTTAGTTGTGTTGTTCCAGAAATTAGTATTGTTTGGAAATTTTCAGAGTTCTTGTGCAATATGTTTTGAATGTGAACTCGCTCTGGTAGACAGGATGTCTCTAACCAAAGAACCAAAGGAAGGACTTGTCCTTGGACTAGGAACAACAGATCCAAAATGGCAATTGCTACACCAAAAGCAGTACATAGTTGCACAGCCCTCTACCTACCTGATGATAGCCTTGAGTTGCTGCATCACTGAAAGCAGCAGAGTTCCAATGAGCCTCCTGGACTGGGTACTAGCATGTGGCCAAGCCTGGCACCAGCAGCAGAAACATTGGCTTTATCCCTTCATAACTCGGGCCTTCAAAGGTATCCCTGCTCATCTCGGTATTTGCAAGTGGCTTTGTTTTGACAGAAGGGAGGAAAATTACGGGTGTAGTACATTTTAGCTCTTCAATCTGAGTGAACGACAACACAGAAAGGCAGGAGGAAATTAGTATGTTTCAGAGTATGCTCTGTTTTAATAATAGAATTAAATGTTTGTAGAGCATACTTATCATCCTTTGAACTATTTTGATGAAATGAGTTAAGTAGGATAAAATCAAGTAGCTTCACTACAATTAGTTGTATAACTTGTTTTGGAAGTTTTATTCTTCTCTTTTAGAGCTTCTGGCATTTGGGGGTGTGAAGAAAGTATACAAGTATGAGCAGCACTGGTAAAAATCTCCCAAGGCAACTAAGAATGCCAGGACTATAATTACTTTCAAAAGCTCATGGTTAAGCCACTGGACATTTCAGAGGCCTGGCCATCACCAAGGAGTGTGGGAGCCCGGCCATGGGGAACCAACCATGCAGAAGAAGAGCCCTCGGTTACAGGGAGGCTCCAGCAGCAGCCCAGAGGACATGTCTGACCAGTGCCTTTCTGCATGTCCTCTGGCTATTGCCTGTCAGCTTGTTAGATACTTCCTAGTATTTTCCAGGCTCCTTTGAATGGCAGCAGTTGTTCCGGTTTGACTTGTAAATTTGCAGCAAAAAAAAAAGGCCAAGCTGATTTGGGCAACTTAAGTGGAAAACCAATATTTTTTATCATAAAAATATTATTGCAAGATCCCACCAGCAACTTCATGTCACACTGTGCTGCCTGCACTCTGCTGCACAGAGGCATCAGCAGGACCCAGGGCAGCAGGAGTACTGGGAGTACTTGGTGCCAGCATGGGCACCAAGCATCCCCAGCAGCACTGGCCCTTGGCTCTCTGCCCACATTTTCTTTGGGGCACAAATAGCACTCCAGAGGTCAAGGATTTGCACTGTATCTCACCAGCCCCTTGCAGAAAAACCATCAGCACTTGAAAGGGGACAGGAATTTCTCTAGGAGTTGTAGGGGTTAACCCAAAGGATTTGCCTTTCAGGTGGCCTCTCTTTGCCAGTTAATCCCAACAGGAAGCATATTATCTTCTTCCTTACAGACTGTCCCAAGGAGCTGGGGAGGGGAATAAAAAAAAAAAAATCTTTTACAGGCTCCAGCTCCCTCCTGTGTGTGTGTGTCTGTTAGTGCAGGCCAGCTGCAGAAATCACGATTCCTCAGGCAAAGAGACTTGACACAAGCCCCTCTGGCCTCCTCTTTAAACAGCTTTAGGAACAAATTTGCTTTTAATCATCTTAAGTTATGTTGCAATTACGTAGGATCCACAAGCCGTGTGATGGTCATGTGTGCCCATCACCACCCCAGCACTTGCTAATCACATGTCATAGATGGATCTACCTACTTGGGATCATACTGCCACTGTGGGCTCTGCCCTGAGAAACGCCTTTGTGAATGACCGTGTGATGGTGGTTTAAAGTTGCTCTTGTCATCTCTTCAAAGCAAAAAGCATTTAAAACATCAGCTCCTGAAGGGAAGGAGAGGAGGGAGAGTGAATGCTGAATGAGAACCATCTTTTGTCATGTTTTCCATGGCAGAAAATTATTTAGTACAAAAGATGTCACACCTGCTTTCTCATACTTTAGCCTTAGTTCAGAGTTAAGGAGAGAAAAATGAGGGTACTGATAGAAGGTGTCAAGGTTTAGGGCTGAGCCAGCTGCTAATCCAGTGACAGACACTATCACCCCCTGTTCTTCCCACCTCAGTAAGGGAAAGGAAATTAACAGAGAGAGAGGGTTGTGGATTGGAAATGAAAACTAGAACTACTGTAATGAAATAATAAAAATTAAATATGTATAAATATATACAGAACAAATACTGAACCCAAACCCAAACCTGCAACTATGTCACTGTCACCACTGACAGTACTGTGGCAGAAGGACTCAGCAGCAGGCAGGAATCAGACTCAAGGGCTCAGGATTCAGGAACTCCTGGCTTGGGATCAAAAGCAGTTGTACAGTGTAGGGCTGTTAGTTGTGTAATTACAAATGATTAAGATAACTGTTAACCAGTTGAAAAGTAAGAATTTCAACCCCTTCATTTACCATCTAGTATCTGAACAGTCCAAGGAACCATTTATATTACATGAGAAATATCATAAGCCACTTTTATTACAAGAGAAATATCTTCAGAAATAGTGTCACGGTATCACCAAGAATATTTTCTGGACTGATACCTGCAAGTCTGATAAAGCAACATGTTGCTGGTGTCATCAGCCCAGAAACTACATGCGTATTTGTTGGCTTTTCAAGATTTCTTCTTCTGATACCCAAAGCCTCCCTGGAGTTTTCATCCAAGCCCCCTGATATGCACAAATTAGGACTGTGGATGAGTATCAGCACACCTTTGTTGCTCTCCCAAGCCTTCTCCTTCCAGAGGAAGAACAGATATGAAGAAGTTGCAGTTTCATACTTGCGTACAGCCAATACAAAAGCAAAAAAGATGGCTCAGAAAAAGATCTACTTCACTTGTGCTGCACTACGAGATTGTTACAGTCATATGACCAGCTATCTAGATTGTCTGACACCCGAATTTTAATCTGTGGTTACATACAAGCCTAACCACAGTGGTACCTACAAATATGGTTAAAGCTGATCTACAACATATCAGATGGAAAAGGAAATGTCTTTGCTCCTTTGCACAAGGAAATTGAACAAAAACTGTTTTGTTACTCCTCTGTGTAAAAATTCAGCCACTGGGGCTCAGTGGAAGTTTTAGAAAACAGGCTAAAACCAGCTTTCCTACACTGAAGCATTATTATTTTCTGGGATAGCTCTTTCTCCTAAAAAAAAACCTTGACCATCAGATAGACAGTAATTTAAATTAAAAAGAGCAATTTTTCTGGTGGCAGGTTAAACTTTAATCGCACACTGGCATATATTTGTCTAGGCTCAAAGTCTTATCAAAATATGAAATTGCATAATGCATCAAGTAGTGGGAAGAAGGGATGAAAGACAGACTTTGTGACATTGGAGCCAGATGATCCTTGAGGTTCCTTCCAAACTGTTATTCTATGATTCTATGACATTTACATGAGCAAACACAGCTGCAGATGGTCACTAGGTGCTTTAGATTCAAGAACCACGGCAAGGGCTCAGGCTTCTTCCCTGGTTGCATACTACTTCTCTTTGCACTACACCAGTCCTGTGCTTCACGCATGTCCTTGTCCTCCATAACTCATGATAGCATCAGAAACTAATAGAAATAGGAGATTATGTATTTGGCTGCTAACTCCAGCAATCTACAGTGCACAATACCAAAAATAGGGAAGTGTTAGAGATGGGCACCCTCTCAAGTGTTGGATCTTTGGATAATTACTGTTATCTGCATCCCTCAAGCCCTTGTGGCTGGGAGGGAGGGATGGTCAAATTGTATAACACCAGGACATTTATGTAGTAACATCTGAGACTCCAGCTCTTTCTCTGGAAAATGAATGCTGGCATTTAGCTTTTCAGTCTTGGGCATCAGCTGCTTCAGGGGAGATCAGGAACAAGTCTCCTATCACATGCACCTTGGGAATAGCTGTCTCATGGTGGGGATGTGGATTCTTAACCCAAAGGAATGACTGATGGTTGGTACCCTGCAGTATGAGCCTGAGGATTTCTTCTAACTTTCCATCCTGCCCAGTGCCACACTGGATATTTGTGATGAATATCTTCAAATAAATTTCTTCGCTAAGAGACAGAAAGTAAGCAAAGCTTTCTTCAAAACAAAACAAGTCAAATATTTTCCTAGTTCTTTGTGCAGTTCTGTACAGACTTGTACCAACTGCTGGAATGGGAAATAACAACCAAATGTATTTTATAAACATCACATCAATACAGTCCATTTTGCCTAGCAATGTTTCCCATCTAAGTATATGCTGAATTTGAAAAGACCATTCCTGAACTTGAGTGCAGCTTCAGAAAGTCTATCACTTCCAAGCAGACACACTCAATATAATTCTTTCGCAATAGATTTTAGCATTTTACCCCAAGTGTAGAAAGTGTCTCTACAGGGCTGCTATGACAGCCAGCTATAAGTATATGCATTATGACTTATACATATTATGCATATTATGACATGACTATGCATGATAGACTTATTGTGGAGACTTTACAAGAAGAAGAACTACTTCGGAATTCGCATTATTCTTCCACCTAACCTTTGTGCATCATTTGCCATCCTGCTGTCCAGAGGCCTTTTGTCACGAAGAAAGACGTGATATTTCTTGAGAAGTCCATCAAGAGAACTGTTTTACCAACTGCATGCAGATGCTACTTGCTAAATTAACTGCTTGCCTCCAAGGTGCCATCCTCACTGTTACTAGGATGGCTGTTGCCAAAGCATCTTCGTCATTACATCCCCACCAGTCCTTTCCAGCAGCTATCCACCTGTAGCCCTTGCACATCTGCTCTCCGTCTACTCCATGTCTGCCCCTGAAGTATGTGGGGAGAAGTATATAGAAAGGATAAAAGTAGATTGGCTAGATGTGCTGAGGGCTCAGAAGGCCTCAATTCTGTACTATTTCATCTGTGCAATTTGAACAAAATAGTTCAAAGGACAGTCACATAGCTCCTGAGACAGCCTGGTGCGGGCATCACCATCAGACATACGATCCCCTTGGGAGACACCCTGCAGAGCCAATGACACCCAGCTCCACTATATGAAGGAGTTGTTCTAGGGACAAGGAGACAGAGCAGTCTGGGGTAATTGCACTGCTAATTTTGGCTGGAAGGAAAAAAACCAACTTCCTGGTGAGGAAACAGTTGAGTTTAACTACTGGCAGCAGCATAGTAATATACCTTCCAGGGGTTTTTTTGTTGTTGTTGTTTTTCTGCAGCTGTAATTAATTGACTCCTTTGTGAAATTCTAGATCATGAATAATGAAATATGTTAAATAAAACCAGATCTAATGTTGATGCCTGAGCTGTTATATTAACTGCCTTATTGAAGCAGAGGTAGTTCCCATGACATTTTTTTAAAGAAGGTTTCAATTCATGAGCCGATGCTTGGACACAACACAAACTAGCATCTGGTCCTTTAGCAAGTAGGTGTTTGTGCTGCAGGGTATGAAGAACCAACTGAAATCAAGAAGTATCATAGCTCTTGTCTTCTGCTTTTTTTCTTAAACCACATTTACCTGTTCTTCAGGGAACAGCAACTTGTGGCTGTGACTGTAGGCAGATTATGTAAGGATTTTTTTAACCATATTTCATTATACTCCAAGATTTGAAATAAGGTAGCTAATGATAGCAAAAATCACCTCTTAAATAAAGGTGGTTAATAACTGCACAGATTACTGCTTCTTATTTTCATTTTTTTTTAAGCTTGTCTCCCAGGATTTAGCATTTTTATTGAAATCTTTCCCACAGTCTCAGAGGACCAGGCAGAGGCAGCACAAGAAGGAGGAACTGTGGTGCTGCCAGGCTGGGAGAGATGCCCACAAGAGCAGGGGTGAGAGTGGCTCCTCCTCATCTCCCACACACAATGTACAGGGTCATTTCTGAGCAGCAACCTCTTCCACCTGCTGCGCACAGGTTCTCTTTTTTATGCTTTTATCTTTAGCCTGCATGCCATGACTGACTATGACTTCTGGGGTATTTCCTTCTCCTTTACCATCCCAAGTTCTCATTTAGAACAGATTTTAAGTAGCTTCTCACTAACCAGATTGGCCATTTCTTTCTTCCATTTTCCTCTGCAGTGCAACATTGCCGTGTTTTCATTTCAATGTCTTATTTACAAAAAACTCCTAGAACCCTTGTCCTTCTCCCTTTTTTAGTCTCAGACATTACTTCTTCTAATTGCAAAACCCTGAATGAGGATCTAGTAAGCACGGCTGAGCAGAATGGAGCCCATTTACACTGCCAGCTATATCTGGTCAAAATTCTCTTTTGAAGCCCTAAATTGCCTTCTACCTCAGACCTGGCCATAGTGAAAACACACTTGAAAAAGGGAGAATAAAACTAGAAAATAATGTACCCATATCTACACAAAAAACTAAAACATTTTGCCCATTGTTTTAAAAAAGGAGCTGGCAAAACAAAGCAGGAATTATTGGAATTCAATCAAAAATAAACAGCTTGTGGTGCAATCTGATTTCCAGATGACCTTCTCCTTGGGGCAGCAATAGCTAGAACAGAAGGCTCAGCTTCAGGTGAGGTACCAGCTGTGCTGGCCCTTGGCATGAAGGTGGATACCTCTCCAGGTAGGCTTTGGCCACTATCAGCATACTCTCCTTGCTGCATGGCATCAGACCAGGGGTGGGAAAGCCTCTTCTGCAGAGAGCTTTATCCTTGGATTCAAGCAGTAAAAACACATCTCCATACCTAAAAAGAAAGCTGGTCTGGACAAGATTGTAAGCTGGTGCCTTCAGAAAGCCTTGGTTGTGCTGGTACTGAAGTAGGTGGAAACAGTCCGTTCAAAGATGATGACTTTTGAAACCTTAGGCAGAGTATAACAACCCAAGAAGCAAAGTAGATAAGCTAACCAGCTGCAGCTTTTTCCTGCTTTCTGCTGTCGGGTTTCTCATTTTCCTTTAGGGAAAGATTTTTTTCATAGTTCTTTTTTATCCCTATCTGTATGTTTGGATTGGTCTCATTTTGGAGGTTGGGTTTCGCATAGTCCACTACTTTCCAAATCATTACCCTAACAGGTTTTCAAAACACATTTCAGCCTAGCCAAGATCATAACTGATATTTATTAAGTTTTATTTAATTATTTACCTATATTTATAACTTATGTTTATTTACTCATTTTTTTTACCTTCATTCATTCACTTTTATTTATTTGTTGAAATAGGAATGTACTTTAAAAATTTACATTAAATACTGTCATGCAGGGGCAAAGAAGTGGAATCAGCATTTAAAACTCAGATTTGAAAGGTAACGCACTTTTGTGTGTGCATGTGTGTGCGAACGTGTAGTCTCTGGGTATATAATTTGTCTGTTTTGGCAGGGCATGATCCTAACTGCAGTATGTTGAGTTCTCTGAACATGGACTTGTGTGTGGATTTCCCCCTTCTGAGTATATGACTATTTAGGCTACTTGTATTTTTAAAGTAACATTCGATGTCTGCAGAAGGTTTGCAGTAATTCACTTTCAGTTTAGCGATGTTTTTTGAACCAGAACAAATAGATGAGCATCTGTTGCCCTGAAAATGATACAAAATGTAGCCACTAGGCAAAAATAAAACATCTCTTAAAATTACTATTTTGGCTACATGATCAAGCAAGCAATTATTGCATTATCTACAAAGTATGATCATACATTATTAATATGTTTTCAGAGAAAAGGGTTTTAGCAAATGCAGTTTTTTTCTGGCTTTTATTATACTTGAGACACAAACATAATTCTAACTGACTGAAAGTACTTCACAGCTTGTCATTTCCCAGTTTAAGAAGCAGTTTGGTTGAGCATGAGAGACGGTAGGGAGGGAGCAGGAAGAAAAGAAGAATATGGACATTTGTGCAAGTGATTACAGACATCCTTCCTATGTGTCATGCATATCCCAAGCCAAGGAGCCAATTTTCCAGTGGAAAAGGATTTAATGAACGCAAACAGTATAGTGCACTGTGCTATATACAGGCCATTGTATTCACAAGTTCAGATATACAACCAGGCAGGCATTTTTCACCGAGCACCGGAGTTTCATGTGATGCAGAGAGAATATTTTCAGAACTGGGAAAAGAGCCCAAGTGAGCTACTCACTGACCTTTGATGTTCTGGGCTGTTGTGACTTTACAAACTAATTCCCATCTTCAAAAGCATCTTAAAAAGGGATTAATTTCAGTTAATTTGGGTTGTCTGAGAGTTAGGCATCCTGGCCAAGCTCCCCCCTCCCGTTTATTCTGCAGCTGACAGCAAGACTATTTCACCTGTCTTGGATGCTTACCCTGTGACAGGATGAATCACTCAAGCCTACAAAGCTGGAATTTATAGTGCTGAATTTATGGGAGGTGAAACCTTTAATCATTAACAATTTCAGTCAGTTTGTAAATTACTTCTGGAAGTGGAAATTAGATTTCAAATTAATTTTGGGAAGTGAGTGTTGCCTCAGCCCTGGAGTGACCAAGCTGTATGGTCTTCTTGTTGTGCTGCATGCCACAATCTAATGCCACAAGATGGAAGACATTTGCAGCCTGGTTTTGGAGCAAGATCTCTCTGGATCCTACTCTACTTCCTTTTCTAAAAGTTGCTTGAAAGCATATCCTAAAATGTCAGCAGGAAATACTTGGGCCTTATCGTCAAATAGCCCAGACTGCTTGGGAATTCATCAGTCAAGATTGCTTTACAGATAAACTTCTTTAAAGGAAAACATGAGCAAGATTTAGCTAAGAATGATTCTGCCCAGGACTTCTAGTAGTGCCAAAAAGTCTACTAAAAGAAGTTAATGTTGAGTATGTGCATGTGTGTGTCCAATCTCTAAAAGGGGGGGACTGATGCCTCAGAGTTTTTGATTTTGATCTTTTTAATTTTGTAGATTTTAGAAGTTATTGTAGGTTTAATATTAGTATTGTAGATTTAGAATTTCTATGTAGCAACTTCAGTAGCTTAATGTTTACGTGTTCTAACCTATTGCCTTGCTAGCTCTTTAGTCTTCCTTTCAAGATAGGATTGTAGGAAAACACCGATGGGCCTGCACCAGGAGACATAAACATTGCATAAAGACCTTCACAGAGAACTTTGGAAGGCCTCCAAGGAACAGTGTGTGTCATGACGCAGAAGAGGATGAAGTAAAGGGGGTCTTCAGACGCCAGACTCAATTCCTGAAGGAGTGTGTCGGAAGGTGGAACAGGGCAGGACTGAGACAAGTGGCAAAATCAGATTGGATGGATATTATCATATAATAATGGAACTGGGGCCAGAGGGGGCACGCGTTTTGTATTCCAGGGGGCTAAAGGCTCATTAAAGCAGCTTTCTTCTTATCTCATCTCCTACCAAATTTGCCTAGAGTTTTTTCTCCTCATTCCTTAAGGCAACAAAACATTGGCAGGCATGCCTCAAAATAATTAGTTATACAAATTACCAGTAATAAATACATTAATACATATAAAACAATACATTAATACATTAATAATAAAAATTTAAAAAAAATAATTAAAAAAAAATAATAAAAAATAAAAGAATACGTTAATAAATACATTAATAGCAAAAGGAGGGGCAAGGAAAACCTCCAGTCTCTGTTGGACTTGGAGGGAAATATAGTTAGCAAAGATGAGGAGAAGGCTGAGGTACTTAACACCTACTTTGCCTCAGTTTTTACCAGTA
>VWZO01009227.1:0-10265 GCA_013396975.1 Bucco capensis | reverse complement strand
TCCAGAGAAGAGCAACAAGGCTGGTGAAGGGACTGGAGCACAAGTCCTATGGGGAGAGGCTTAGGGAGCTGGGGTTGTTTAGCCTGGAGAAGAGGAGGCTCAGAGGAGACCTCATCGCTGTCTATAACTACCTGAAGGGAAGTTCTAGCCAGGTGGGAGCTGGTCTCTTCTCTCAGGCACCCAGTAATAGGACAAGGGGGCACGGGCTCAAGCTCTGCCGGGGGAAATTTAGGTTGGAGATCAGAAAAATGTTCTTCACAGAGAGGGTGATCAGGCACTGGAATGGCCTGCCTGGAGAGGTGGTGGATTCACCATCCCTGGAGATTTTTAAGCAAAGATTGGATGTGGCACTGAGTGCCATGATCTAGTAAATGGATTTGAGTTGATGGAGGGTTGGACTTTATGATCTCGGAGGTCTTTCCAGCCCGATCGATTCTGTGATTCTGTGATTTAATGGATGGCAGTACCAAACACCATGGGATAAATTCACCCTTGGCATAAGGAGGGGTAATTAATCCAAAATGCACCCTAGTGATAAAGGTAAGTATTATTATTACTCCAGTTTGACAGACACAGAGAGACGGTGTTTTATTCTTGGCAATTCAGCTTTCCAGAAGACTGATCAACATAATTTATGGTGGAGGATTACACAATGATCTTCAAATGAGATTTCTTGTAACATTGCAATGCTATTACATAGAGAGATGCACAGGGTAGAGATTTTGGGAAGTTGATCTCCAGCTAGAAAATTCAGAAAGCAGATTCATGTTGGGGTGGGCTAGAAAACCTTTAAATACACAACACAGCAGTGTGTGTGCTGGCACAAATGCCTTGGTAAGAGAAACCTGCTCATCAGCAACAGAAACTTGCTGAGTGGTTTTTGGTTGTTTTTTTTTTTTTTGCTTTTGAAAGTCACACTTTTGATACCTAAACATCAGCATTGCTCAGGGTTTGACGTTTTCTGCAAAGTGCCTGTTGAGGCTATAAGGCTTGCCCTGAAGACCTTGGTAGGGCAGGCCTGGAACCTGTCCCCCTCCCCAGTTCATTTGCTGGTCAGTGACTATTAGCTCAGTGTGTCCAATCGAAGAGCGATGCTGTGTGTTGGCAGGTCTCCCAAGCAAAGGAACATTTTAAAGTCATACCTTCAAAGATGAGCTATCCTTAGAATGAGGAGACATGTTTAGCATACAAAAATTTCAACACATGGAAAGTCACAGCTGAACAAACAGGTTGTGTGTTGATGGAATTTCCTCCTTAGTGATCTGCAAAGCCCACAAGCTATCTACATTTCCTATAAGTTTTCATTCAGTGCAAATAATTGTGGACTATAATAATATTAATCTGCCAGGACACAGAAATCTATCTTTCTTGGCTGAGAATGAAGCTTAGGAACAAATAAGATCAAACAATATAAATTGGCTGGAATTTAAGCAATACTTTTGGTGTATGTTTCTAATGCTAGGATGTTGTGGAAAAAATAGCCTCCTGTTACACAAAAGAAAAACAAAACCAGCCTGAATTATGGATACATAATCTTTACTTGATTATATAGGAAAAAATAATCTAAACCATACATTTTTCTATGCACAGTTCAACTTCTAATGGATCTGAGTCAATGAGTTTAACCCTTAAATTTTGATCTCTTTTAAATTTTAAAATTATGTCTCTGAGAACTGTTGCTTGGGATCATTCTTAGGCTCTCAGAGGCAAATAGTCTTTGAATGATTTCTTAATTTTGAAGCTCCAGATATAGTACACTAGTTTTTTGAACTAATGTGTCTTATTAGAAGGTCTTACAAAAAATTAATAAAGAGAAATATCAAGAGACATTTGATCCTAACGTTCTCATGAGTATGTTCCCTTATGTGGAACACTATGATGATCTTCTTGTACAATGCAAATAAAGTTTTCAGTTAGTCTTAAGAGAAACCTTAGTTGCTGGAAGCATTTAGATATGTAGTAAAATACATTAAAATAAAATGTCTTTTTGTACATGTAGATATTTGAATAAACTAAACCCTGGCATTATACACTTGGACAAATGTCCATGCCTAAAAACATGCCCTCCTGACCACTAGGCTCTCCCATCTCCCCCAGAAGGGTAGGGGCCCAGCACCAAAAATTCAGACTGGGGCAGATTAGAATGATTAGCAAGTACCAGGAAACTATTGCAGATGTCATCTGCTGGCACCATTCTAGTGAATCATGTGACTCCCAGCAGGAGTGCTTGAGCTGGCCTTGGTGTCCTATGAGGAACGAGCTGGGCACTGGTGCCCGAGGACCACATGACTTAGGTTTCATGGATAAAACCTATCCCTCAAATTTCTCCTTAAATAAGCTGCAAACCAGGCTTTGCATGCCAGAGGAGAGCACCTGATGGACAGCAGTGAGGCTTTCCCCATCTCCAGACAGGGTACCACTGAGAACCAAACTGAGAATCCTGTGAAAAATAATGTAGGAACTGCACTGTGCCTTCACAAAATTATATACTGCCACTGAGAAAAATACCACTCAGCTGTATTCGTTAGGGTGTATCTGTGCATACATGAGGAGAGGGACAAAACAGAAACCTTTTGACGGTTTTGGTTTAGCCTCATTGCAAAATGTAGGTGGTTTGTTATATTTTCGTCTCAGTAGAAAGGAAGCAAAAGGGCTTTACCGGGAGAGCCACGAGGCCTGTCTGTCCTGTGAGCCACAGATGCTCAGGAAGCCGAAGTGCTGGTGCAGCTTGTGCATAGGAAATGCTGCCCTCCCCACGCCCCGACCCGCGGCCCATGGCCCCTGCTGCCACACCAATCTCTGCTGCTTATCTAAGGTAGGGCCGGCTTCCTCGTACCCAGCTTGGCATGTGGCAACCTGCCACTCTCTCATTGCATAATGAAGCGGTTGCACAAGAGGATCTTAAGAAAGGATCAAACAATTAACAGTGAATAACTGCCACTGCATGCTTTGACAATCTGAACCCAGACAAAAGTTACATGGGAAAAAAGCCCAAACAGAACAAGAGAATCTGTTTCCTGAAATGGTGCAGGGGCCTTTTAAATCCGTTGTCACCTCTCCCAGCCAGACTTAGCCTTAATTAATGCAGACCAAACCAGCTAGAGCTTAATCATTTGCCTATTTTAGGAGTCATTCTCTACATTCAGGGATGGGATTTTATCTAATGATAAAATCACCTTGCTGCTGCAACCTCTTGCACATCTTCTGGATCCTGGTTCAGCACAGCCTGATATAGCCCCATGTCATCCCTTGCCACAGGCCCAAAGTGATGTTCAGCTGGTCCACTGTGAATATATTGCACTAAGGCACTAAGGGGACCCAAGTATGACTTCGTCAAGTACTACTCTGCACCAAGTAAGAGATACAGAGACTTGCCAAGAGATGAGATAAACAGAAGAAGGCATCAAGAGGGTCTTCTGCCTTTGAAGCCGCTGTAGATATGAGCTGCCCCTGTACCTGCTGAGAGAGTGTATGAGAACAGGTGAAATTTTGCAGCAGACCTGGCTTAGCAGTTAAAACACTAGGATAGGATCAGCAAGCAAATATTCCCTTTGGTGTCCTCATCCAGGTGACAGAATTGCGGACAGTTCTATTAATTTCTCTGTAGCAACATTTCCTAAACTCTCTAAGAGAAAAAAATAATATACCCAAACTTTATGAAATCAGGCAGGTGAGTTTGAAGGCACTAATAGGCGGTTAGAAATCCTGGAACAGAAGACATGTTGGAAATTAGAAGATACCTCATTCATGGGCATTCATAAAGACCTGTCCACTACCATGTTACAGCATTCCGTTTGAAAAGCAGGAAGTATTTCTCATTGCAGAAGGAAGTCTAGCTACTTGAACAAGGAGCCTTAGCTCGCACTGTTATTGATAATCACTGAACCACAAAGGAGAAATGATCTTTTCTGCTGATGAATTCCAAGTGTCTGAATGGGACGGTGGGTGGGGTCCATTGGTAGGAACCCCAAAAGTTCAAAAAGGGAACATGACGTAGATTCTTTTCTTGAATTTTAATCACTCCATGACAACCTGGAAACCCAAAAGCAAGAGCCTTCCAATGGTGGAATTGCATCCTCCATAATTTTTGTCACCTGAGGCTCTGGCAGAGGACCAGTGTAGATTTGGGCACCTTCTTCAGCCTTTTGGGAAAGGTAGGGAGAACTCTCAAGAAAACTAGCAGAGGATGATGCCCTTGCCTCAGTGCGAGGAGGAAGCTGTGTGCCGCAGTCTGGCCAGTGGCACTGTGAAGGATAAGTATACTTCCTGGGTACCTAAGGTAGTGCTTAGGCATATAGTGTTGTGTTATTATTCATAATAAATAATAATAAAAGTAATATAATAATAAAACACATTAATCCATAATAAAATTGCAGTAAGTCAGAACCTGCTATTAACTCTTTAGTGGATGTACTCAAATTCTTCCAGCATGAGTTACATGCTAATGCAAAATGCATTGTACTTTTATGGTAAAATCCCATCAATTGCACCAAGAGGTTAATTAAAATGGAGAGAAGAAAATAAAGAGGTTTTTAGAATGAATTATTCAGAAGATCATTAAAAATCAGACACACACGAGAAGCATGATACTTAGAAATCCTAACTGTAAACACACATTGCTGGTTCAATGTAAGATTAAGAAAATAAATAGAAGTTACCTCTGCATTGCTACTATCTAATGTTAAACAGCAGAGTTGGCCTGCATGCCTTTAAGAACTGCTTTTAATTGTGAACAATATTTTGGTGTGAAGGACTAAGGGGGGTGAGATTGATGCTCTAAGGGGAGCAGTGTCAGGCCCCAGAAGGCTCCCTCACTCTGTACTGACCACTTGGGTCTTCCTTCCTCTCAGACCTCCTCATTCCTGCTTCAGGTAATGCAGGCTGGGATACAGTGAGCACAAACAGGATCTTACCTGTACTGATACCATATGACCAAGTGCCATCATCCTTGGGGCACCACCTGGCAGAGGAGTTGTGGTGTATAGCCAATCGGCTGCCTGCCTTTGCCCACCACTGATCCCTTGTTTGTGTGGACTCAGGTGTTTGTGCAGCCTGATGGTGCTTTTTGCTCCACAATATAGAAAATCAAAATATCTGGAAGCCTGGATTTTCTAGGAGGAGGCAGAGAAAGTTGTCTTGATCCCAGCCTGGGCTCAGGTCACATGGTGTGGCCATAACAACGAGGCCATTTCTCTCTCTTCCTACTCATATCTCTGCTCTCAGAGCTGATTTTGACTAGAGTTGGCCAGCTTGACTCCAGAGCTGTCAGATGTATGAGAACTCTCAAACACAGATGCTTTTTCTCTGAGAAGACTTTGCTTGACAGTTGCAGGGAAGATCAGTAACTTCACCGAGACCGGCCCTTGTGGTGTTTTCTGAACACTGAATGCTTTATTTGTCTCCTTTTGTGAAGCTACAGTGTTGCCACTGGGACATCAGCTATACAAGTGCCATTTTATACTTTGAAGAAAAAACAAATGCCTGACTTAATGTGAACTTTCTGGGCCTGAGTCTCATAGGTAGCAAGTCTCCACTGAGGCAATGAAAACAAAAGTTATAGTATGTATAACTTATACTTATGCCACATTTGCAGCCCGTCTACACAGTCAGAAAGATATCAAAAGGTACACGAACATTAGACCTCCAGTCTGTATTACATCTATTTAAGTCAGGCAAGAGACAGAAGGAATTTGCAGTGATGAATCATGGTGCTTATCTCTGGCTCAATGAGACCCTTCATTTTGAGTTGTCTTGAGGTGCAGTTTGCAGATCATTTTTAAAGCTGTAATAAGATGAGAACAGGGGTAATACTCTATCACTGTCCCATCCTGAAGCCACACTCTGCAACCCTTCTCTTTCTACATTTAACATGAAGGTTGACAATACAAACTCTCACATGCAATTTCTTTTCATAATTAACTAGGTGAAAATAATTATTTCTTTACCTTAGAAGTAATTCCCTTCTATTTCTATTGAGAAATGGCTACTGTGGAGATGAAAGATCCTGCTTTCTCCAAGTCAGTTCAGAATCACAGAATCATTAAGGTTGGAAGAGACCTTTAAGATCATCAAGTCCAACCATACCTATCACCAATATACCACTAAACCATGGCCCTAAATAGAGCATCAAGAAGTTTCTTAAACACTTCCAGGGACAGTGACTCCACCACCTCCCTGGACAGCCTATTCCAAGACTTAACAACCCTTTCAGTAAAGAAATTCCTCCTTATATCTAATCTAAACATCTCCTGGTGCAACTTGATATTTGAAAATAAAATCTGCAATACATATACTGAACAGATGGGATTTCAGGATGAAGAACATTTAGAGAACCAGGCTTTGGGATCCCAAGGATGTTATGAACTCTTGTCCAAGTATGGCAGTTCAAAATGACAAATGCTTTCCCAGTTCAGGCATCTATGTCAAATATCTGCCATCATGAAAGAGGCACTTTGGTAAAGTTAGTTCCTGTCATGAGATGCTTGCGGTGATCCTCCTTCAGCCACCACACAAGCCACCCAGATAGCTTGAGCAGAGCCAAGGGATATGCATGGGCATGGAGGGTGTTAAGGAGGATTTACAGGAACTGTTTCCATTGCCGCTGCCTAGACTCCTCCTGGGTGAGCTGGGCGAGGGGGAACATAGCACTGCCAAGCATTTTCCAGGTCTGTGAATTAAAGCAGTGGCTGGGGGGAAAAGCAGATTCATCTCTGGGTGAGCTCACTTAAAGCTGCCACCCTCCCACAGCCCTCACTTTGGACTAAGAAATTGGTTGTTTTGCCCCACCAAGACCTGCATCTCAGAGTTATTTCTGAAAAGGAGCTTGGCTCCTCTGCCAGTCTCCCTGTGTCCCGCCTAGCCTGGCACAACCACTCTTCTGTCCACCCTTGCTGCACTGACGCTGCCTGCCACACTGTCCCACAGTTTCCCAAACACAGTCTACTTCCACACGGCTTCCCCCACAAATTCTCTGGCAAGTGTAAACTGCCTGTTCACATGGACCACCCTGGTTCTAGAAAGCATTTCCTCCAGGCCATGAACATCCAGGAAACTCATGTAAGTAATTTTAGGAGAATTATTAAATCTCTGCCATCTCAGTTACTGGATCCTGTAACTGTGTCTTAACCCAGAAATCTTTGCCTAGTGTGGCATATACCTTCAGTCTGTGCAATGCTCTGCCCTAATCCCCGCAACTGTGGTCTTAAGAATCCCTAGTCTAGTGAGTGAGGGCACAAAGTACTCTATGGAAGTATGCCCTGGCATTTATTTTCTGAAGGGCACAGTCATCTACATTTCCTGCTATTGTGTCTTTAAATGCAGATGTCTCATAAATGTGCAGAACTTTTTCGCTCTTCCTCCAAAAGAAAAAGGCAAGTGACATGACATGTGCTGTATGCCAGGGTTTGTTTTACAGGAGAAGATAGGGACATGTGCCAGGACAAGGTGTCACCATCTAACTTCCCTGAATATTCAGATGAAGCTGGTGGCACATCAACTCCCTGCTCGCTCTTGGCATCAAGCTGTCCTGCTTGGTATCTCCCCATCTTCTGCTCACTTGCTGCCGAGTTGTCTAAGCTCATTTGTCCCCTCAAGATGGTGTGAGACACACTCACACTGTTTTTTTTCTGTTGAGATTTAAAATCTTAAAATGATATTTTAAAAGACTTTAAAAGAATTCCGTTACCTTTTTTAACTAGTGTCTACTGTAGCATGGTGCTGCAGTTAGTTAAGCTAAAGCTTTAATACCTTCTTATACCATTGACTATTGCAATGGCTGTACCGATGACAGAGTGTGATGGAGAAAGGGTTGAAATTCAGTCCCTGAAAGATATTTTTGTTTTTTCTTCCATGTTGGAAGACAATTAGTCCGGTTTGCAGGCAAAGTGAGATGGACTTCTCTCACTCTTCTGAAGTTGGGTTTGCAACAGTGGTGACTTAGTCAAGTCAGTGCAGAGCAGTGGATGCTGGATTTAGTTGAACATGTTGGAGTACAGTGTAGGTGGCTCTGAGCTGTTTTGGTGTGCTGCATGTTGGCCGTAGTTGCACAAGTGTTGAAGCAGAAAGCTAACACAGTTCCAGCAAGCAGAGGTGTTTGCAGCCACTGAGTGTCTGAGGATACATCTTCCCCTGAAAACAGCTCTGCTGTAATGACCATCTGCAATGCTGCAGCCCAAGGCTTTTCTGGAGCTGGGCTGCTGTGCTAACACAGCCATTCTTCCTAGTGAGTCATGGCCAGGCTTTGCTTTTTGACAGCTTGGTGATGGTGTGAAACAGCAGCAAGTGCTGGGCATTGCAGAAGGCACGCTTCTCAGTGTAGAATTTGTAAGACTCAACACAGTACCGATGAACAAGATGGGTTTTTCTGGGAATCCTTTTTAAAGTGGGATAGCAGGATCGTTTCTGGTGTGCAATGGGCTATAGAAATGAATGGTAGAAAAAAATACTGAGAGCTCATCCAGTCTATTCTTCTACTCCTATGATGAATCTGCAATTCCTAATCCTTTTCTAAGAGGTATTTGCTAATCTGTCCTTAAAACCCTCCAGGATGGCATTTCAACAGCCTCCCACATTAGTACGGCCGTACTTCACTTTATGGGTAGAAAGTAAGGAATACAGCTTAACCTTATTTTCCTCTGCTAATAGATCTTGTCCTAATCATAACCCATTTGTAATATAGCCTTATTTTGGTACTCTTGCAATGATCAATTATTTGGCATTTGTTTGTCATTTAAATGAGCTAAGCAAGAAGTCCTTTGTGAAGAAGTACAGGTCAGAACCAGTGTGCGTGTTTACAGTCTGTACAATCTGGAGGCAGTGGCTTTCAAAATGGCTCTGAATGAGGTTCCTGCCACTCCTGCATTAACTTGTCTGCTTTGAGTTTTCCATTCCAACTGGTGATCAGTCTGAGACTTGCTTTTGGGAAAAAAAAAAGTATGTGACCACTGAACCACTGGTGTGCAGCAGCAGTCTTTGCTCAGCTGCCAGGCTGGTGATGTGTGGGGAGCCCAGGGGAAGAAGATCTTGCCAGTGGCTATGGTGCCTGATCCTTATCTAAAGGAGACAGTTGTGGAGAGCACATGAATCCAAGGAGCCCTGAGGNGTATAGGGTCATAGGCTGGACTTGATGATCCTGGGGGTCTTTTCCAGCCTTGGTGATTCTGTGTGATTCTGTGATTCAGAAATGGAAGGAGCCTGTAGCTAAGTCTCACCTCTCCACAAACCGTCACCTATGTGAGTCTGGAATAGCTTTGACAGAAATCTCACTTACCTTGGTATAATCCAGCTCTTAGAGTACAAAATGTCCTTCTTCATGTTAAGTATATGCTTGTCATCATCATGGTTAGGCTTCATGAACGAAGATCCAGGGAGGGCTCTGTCCACGCTCTTCATTAGCGCTTTTTACAACCACGCTGATGGTTGAAAAGGCCAATGCAGG
The DNA here is from genome assembly GCA_013396975.1 of Bucco capensis. Taxonomy (NCBI): domain Eukaryota; kingdom Metazoa; phylum Chordata; class Aves; order Piciformes; family Bucconidae; genus Bucco; species Bucco capensis. The sequence continues at coordinate 829 of VWZO01009227.1, read as the reverse complement.
ACAGACAAGAGCAGTTGCAAAAGGCACAGAAGGACTCCTTAGGAGGTATAACCTCCAAGACATGATTCTTTCTACACTGTCTTTTCTCCTCATGAGTGCAGAATAAAAGAGAGAAGTGTCATCTCCTTGATTCCAGTATTTGTAGCTAAATCAGATGTATGAGTCACGTGAAAGCATATTGCTGCATCTACGGAGAAACAGCACATGATCTTATCCATAGGATCAACATCACAATGCACAAAGAACTCCCCTCAGAAGATAAATTGTCATAATTCAGACATTTCTGACCTTCTGTATGCATGAGTTTGCCATCCTAATAATGCCATTTAAACATGGCAGAGTTGTGTGCGTGGAAGTAAATCTTCATTTCAAAGCATGAAGGCAATTATTTCTTTTGAGGCACATAATCATTTTTTTGGTAAGAGAGAAAAATATTTCCTCTTTTCCTCCAGGCTCTCTCAGAATATGTTCAAAGAAGGTGGACTCCCACACTAGAGAATAACATCCACAAACTCGCTAATATTCAGCTTTTAAGCTACTAAAACCAAATACTAAAAATACAACTCTTGAACAGCCCCTCTAAAAGCTCATGCTATGGGCTATGACTGTAATTTAGAGAATATAATGAAGTCTTCAAATTTAGGAAAAGTGGAAAAAATTACCTTAAAACCTAAGTATCCTGTTAATTGAAAATTATTGCATGCAGTCAATGCAGGTGGGACTGGGGAATGCAAAAATTCACTAATAAGAGAATGACTAATGAAGACTGTGAAATCAGAAGAATAATTCAGAAGAATAATCCGTTGTTGGTTGTCCAGGTTGGATGTGA